>JAYMFT010089191.1:0-14074 GCA_038088735.1 Panulirus argus | reverse complement strand
TTTACAGATTCACAGAAGCTTCAATTAATGTCTAACTACCAATAAAATATGAATACATATAATGCTTTAAAGATGGTATCTAAGATACTTCTGTCATACCCTTCGTGCATATAATTTTGCGTACCATTTGTAAAGTCTGGTTCTCTGTCACCTGAGTTGGGTCGTTTTCAGATGCGTTTATTTATACACTCCCAGAAAAAAAATATATTGCTACCGGTTGTTGCGCCCCTCTCGTATTCCACCTTTCGTAAAGTATCGCAAGGATCTCCTGGTATTACGTAACGTTGCCAGTCATGACTTGGAGACCGGTGGCTCTGTAAAGTGACCGATAATTTGTGCATTTAAGTAGCACTAAGTATCTAGTTGTTGGTGTTAGGAATACCGAAAAGAAACAGGAGTTTGTACCATCCGCGTGTGCTTAGAACGAGAAAGTAAAACAGAAATGAGAATAGATATGCAGAGTTGAATTTGCAATTTTTCTTACGACGTATTCAAAAATACGTTTTACATATTCAGGGCGACTTGTGCTTTGAAAGATCTCGACGAGATCCAGTCGAGGAAATATAAATATCAACCTGGAAATATGATGCACAGAGCATTCTTCCTGAGGTCTTAGGCTGTTCGTAAATAGAACGTTGAGTCTTGATTCCAATGTCCCCTTAGGGAGTCACCCACCCTCACTGTTCGTTTGGTATTCCTATCCCTCTTCCCAGGAGAGAAGTCTGGAACCACTATCCCCTATCCCCACCAAAGACGTTTGGCGTCGCCATCCCCTATCCCCAGCAGAGACATTTCCAACAGCTGCTATGGGCGTGTGTGTGTGTGTGTGTCTCTCTCTCTCTAGCTGGCCACGGCTGGAAATGCTACGTCGAACGCACACACACACACACACATAACACGGAACTGGAAACGGAGACAGAAAGAGGGATGCGAGAACTGGAAAGCCAGCGAGCGCTGGGCCGTCATGTCTTCAGGGGTCTGTTCTCTATATATTCCCCCCATCACTCGAATCACAAGGTCCAGCGGTGAAACCCCGCGGGAAAAGAGAGAGAGAGAGAGAGAGAGAGAGAGAGAGAGAGAGAGAGAGAGAGAGAGAGAGAGAGTTCAGAGGCTTCCTTTAGGCAAGAAAATCAAAAAATAATCTTCCTTCGGGTTACACACACACACACACACACACATATATATATATATAACTTTAGACACGTGAGAAACGGGTCATGTGGAGTTCCCATTATATGAATAAAGACCTCATTCGCTCCTTTTAAAACGTAGGCTTCTTTATGTCCTGAAGAGGTTTAATTTGCACGTCTGGAAAGCTTTATAGACGGAGGGAGCTCATGGTGTGTGGGTTGACTGAGGTGTGGTATGAGGAAAGCATGAGACTCATTGAGGCATATCTGACGAGAGCAGGAGACTGACTGAGGCATATTTGAGTAAATGAGGAAAGCACAAGACTCACTGAGGAATACACCACGAAAGCATGTGACTTACTGAGGAATACATCACGAAAGCACGAAACTGGTTGAGGCATATCGGCCGAAAGAGCGAGACACGCAGGCAATGTTTCATATCTTCACTATATCCGCTTTTCATCATTCGGTCAGTGGCTTTAACACACTCGTAAGCAAGACCCGTCTGTCTCGTGGGGTTTCGAAGTACCAAACGACTCGCTCTGTCATTTCCATCCGTCTCTTTCTCACCTCGTCTGAGTGAAATGTTCCTTCGTTTCTGTTAATTTTTTCTTTTTCCAAAAATCTTTCTGTAAATTATTCTGAGATATTCAATTTTCACTTCAGTGTACGAATTTTTTTTTTGTTGTTTTCTTTAACCCAGCTGATCTGGAGATTAAAATCTGGCGAGATATGTTTTTTTCCCTCTTTTTTTTCCGTAACCCCCCCCCCCAGTGTGGGTCGTCGTCCCCTCCTCCCCCTCCCTCCCAACCGCCCCTCCCCTCCCCCTCCCTAGGGGCAAAATTAAATGAGACTGTCGTTGATGACATCGGAACAGCTTTAGAAAAGGTAATCTAATTCATCCAAATAAAATGTCTTGAGTGAGTGGACTGAGGGAACCGGTTCCACCCCTTTCGCCGCCTCCTACCGCCTCTCCCTCTCTCCCTCCCGTATTCAACCACCCCTAGACCACGACGGTACGACCATATGAGCACGACGGAACGACCGGTTGAGCACGACGGTACGACCAGTTGGGCACGATGGTACGACCAGTTTAGCACGACGGTACGACCAGTTGAGCACGACGGTACGACCAGTTGAGCACGACGGTACGACCATTTGGGCACGACGGTACGACCATTAGAGCACGACGGTACGACCAGTTGGGCACGACGGTACGACCTCTCGAGCAAGAAGGTACCGAACCGCAATCACCCACAGGTTCGATTCTGGGCCCCTTATGGGAGTCAGGTCAGGTCAGGTCAGGTCAGGTCAAAGGCCCGCGTCCAAGAGTCTAAGGGTCTGTGTACCAATTGCAGTGATGTAGGTGAGGTGGGGGAAGGGGGGGGGGATCAGGTCTTGTCGTGTTGAGCGGTGGGCCAATCTCGTCCCTCCCCTCCTCACACTGATGGTGCTAGGGGGCCCTCCCTTCTTCACACTGATGGTGCTAGGGGTCCCTCCCCTCCCCTCCTCACACTGATGGTGCTAGGGGGCCCTTCCTTCTTCACACTGATGGTGCTAGGGGCCCCTCCCTTCTTCACACTGATGGTGCTAGGGTCCCTCCCCTCCCCTCCTCACACTGATGGTGCTAGGGGCCCCTCCCTTCTTCACACTGATGGTGCTAGGGTCCCTCCCCTTCCCTCCTCACACTGATGGCGTTAGGGTGCGGGCCCCCCCCCCCCTCAAACTGATGGTGCAGTGGACGCCCGCCCCCCCCCCCCTCCCCCTTCAAACTGATGGTGCTTGAGGGTCCCTCTCACACTGAAGGTGCTGTGGGCGCCCCCCCCCCCACCCCCCTCCTCTTCACACTGATGGTGCTAGGGGGTCCCTCTTCACACTGAAGGTGCTAGAGGGTCCCTTCTCCTCACACTTTTGGTGCTAGGGGCTCACCCTTTCCCCCCCTTCCCCTCGTCACACTGAAGGTGCCAGGGGGAACCTCCCACAACGCCGCTGGTGTCCCTTAAAGCTGGGTACTCAACCCATCTCTACCAGCAAGACCCAACCCCAGAAAAAAAAAATATAGGCAATTCAGTTCAAAAAGCCTTACCAACTGCCTCTCCTTACAACTTGCTTGTTCATGCTGGGTAGAAAAAAAAAAGAGAGGGAGGAAAAAAAATAAATCCGTGGAGCACAGAAGAAGAAATAAAAAGATAACAGAAAAGTGTCCAAAGGGCGTCTAGGCTATTTTTCTCTTTACCACACCGCTCCCTCTTTTATCGCATCTCTCTCTCTCTCTCTTTCTCTCTCTCTCTACACCCCACCGCTTTGAAGTAACGGGCGGGATTGGAGACAGAGCAAATTTATGGCATTTTTCATGGAATCTCCCTCGGTGCTTCTCTACTACAGATTTCAAGGCCGGGCTTCTTCGGCCGGGATTTTGCTGGTCGTCTAATCTCTCTCCTGATTTTCGCAAAGGGCTGATGGCGCGTGAGAAGGCAGTACAAGGGAGGCCGTAAGTTCCTCAGGGCACTTCTTATCATTTCTTGACGAAGTGAATTACCTTTACTAAAGCTGTTCTGTTATGGTGATCCTCGTACGAGTCCGGAACGTATCAACGCTAAAACCAAATGGGATCCAGTGCTCTCCGTCGTCACTTGAACTCTTTCCACACCCGCTGTAGTACTATCGAGAGATTCCTCTCTTTGTAGGGAAGGTCTTTGTATTAGGATGGAAGCCTCCACGTCTGCATGTGGCTATGGTAAAAGGGCATCTCGAGGCTTAACTGCGGACCTGACTGGAAATGGAATTTGATCTTCACACGTCCAGACAAAAACGGAGTACATATGCTATTCACTGGAAATTTATGGTTTTACTTCTTAGCGATTCACTCGAGGTAGTGAAGGTGCCTGGCGTCTATAGGACAATACCCTCTGCGCCTCTGTATATAAGCCTGTACGCCCGAGAATTACAAGTACCATAATCCAATCTCAAAGTCTGCGAAAACAGAGACCTGCGTCGCTCATAAACTCTGATCAGAATATGTAATCTCGCGGGCGATGACGCTAATATGACGTCTGAATAATGCGTCTGGTGAAAGGAACTAAAAAAAGTTTTTATTTAAGAATATAACTTTATATTCTGATAAAAATAATCACCTTTAGAGGGCCGACCGGGAGCAGGGAAATATGTTTCTGGCCCTGACTGGTGTATAGGAGGATCTTATATATTTTTTTCTGCGAGGTTTCACCCAAATGATATCCAATTTTCATGAATTTTTAGGACCAGTGCACGAATGTGTGTGTTTGTGTGTGTGTGTGATAAGTAAGCAAGCAAGCAAGCAAATAAGTAAGTAAGTAAGTAATAATAATTATAATAATAATATTAATAATAATAAAAATGTCACACTCGGTACAGCCTGAGTTGATGCTATTCCCAGGATAGCCTCCGAAGCTCTATGCCACCTTCGGCCAGGCAGCCTATGTCCTTAGGAGGTTTCGCCTGGAGATGGGGCGGCGTTGCTATTCCCAATACGGCCTTCGTGCCTTGTCTCGCCATGGGATGGGGGCAGACACCTACTCTTAAGGTTCCTTCTGAAGGAATGACATTGCAATTCCAAGAGTGGTCTGGACACCCTACGTTGCGTAACTCCCGGCCGGGACGTCTTATTCTGAGACTCTTGAGAAGCGTTGGTGTTGCGACAACACTGCTCACCTAACCACACTGCAAAGCGGACACGAAGAAGTATTGGCAGAATTCAAGGGACGTTAAGGATCACTGTTAGCTCGCTGTGACGTTCAGTTCATTGGGTCACTGGTGCAATTCTTCAGCCGGGGCAGAGTTGATGGACGAGATGCCTCCCAATAGCCTGCACTCGGTCAGTCTCTCTCCGCTGCGTTGAAAGATGCTCATACTAATCCAGCCCACATCACTTAGGAGGTCTCGCTACACCAACAGTGAAGAACGATATAAAAAAAAGATTCTGATTCTCTGTCGTAAAATGACACAGCTCATACCCAGCTTTCTTCCAACTGTTTATCATTCTATATATCATAGTTTAAGTTTACTTTGGGGAGATACCTTCTCTCTTATACACTTCACATTCTTCAGGACTTTAAGTAGAGTGATGGGAAAAATATGGAACATCATCACTTCAGTGCTTTTGAGGGATAGTCTATCTTACTATCAGTCGCTGAGGCCGATTTTCTTCATCCTCAACTTCTACGAAGATAGAAACTTATTTCCAAGTAACTCCTCGGATGATGGAGTTTGTCGGGGTTTCTGCTTTCATTTCGGTCTGAGTTTAGCGAATCTGCCAATTGCACTGCAGCCTTAATACAAATTGATATTGATCATGCATTTTTTTTTTCATTTATGAAACTAAAATTCAATTACATGACATCAAGGCTTTCACATAACTCACTATTTTGGCACTCGATGCGAACGTCCAATTATACATAGGGATATGAAAGAGCTGTTGGTGATTAAGCGGTGACTGCTCCGAATATATATATATATATATGAGAATCCATTCTATGGGGCTCCTGCTGTTTCAAGGTGTCACTTACGAATGGGACCAGGGCAAAGTTGCCTCCCGCGGAAGGAGAAGGTCCTCGACTATGCCTGTACTCCACCGTCTGTTGGCGACTGGTTACAAGCCCCGCCGAGGTAACTTCTCGCCTCCTCTTTTTGATTTGGGCAACGCGAGGTTGCGTTTTCGAAAAACCTCTCTCTCTATCTTCTCTCTCTTTCTCTTTCCCGTCGTTCCCTCCTTTTCTCCATCACCACGTACTTTACAACACCCCCACTAACCAGATTTTTGTGTTTCCCCCTACACGGCTTCCCCTCCATTATTTTGCTGCCTCGCTCCCCGGCAACCTTAATGCATTTTTCCCCCACGACTCTCCATTTTCTCCTCCTCTCTTTCCTCTCTACTACCTACGCCTTCTTTCTCTATTACTTTCTATCTTTTTTCCACCTATTTTCCATCTTCAGCGCTTCTCTACCCATTTTCGTCTTGTACGCTTTCAAATCGTTTTCTTTCCCACTGCTTTCCCATTCTCCATCCGTCTTTCCCTCTTGTTAACCCTTTCTCTTCCCTCCTTTTGCCCTCATTTACGGTCCCTCTCCCTCATTCTTCTCCCTATCAGCTTTTCCCTCTCTATTCTCCACCCTAATCACCCTCTTCCTCTTCTGTGTCTTTTTCCTCCCTCCTTTTCTTTCTCTGTTCTCGCACACCGTTTTCTTCCATTACTAAATCCCTTCCATTCACATAAAGGCCACGAGTGGGCGATTCCGACCAACTTCTTCGCCATATGCGGCCTATAAGGATTTGGTTACACACTGGTGACAACCAATGACAGTTTGGCTACACACTGGTGACAACCAATAACAGCTTGGCTACACACAGGCGACAACCAATAAGAGTTTGGTTACACACAGGCGACAACCAATAACAGTTTGGCTACACACTGGTAAGAACCAAAGCATTCACCTCCCTAACGCATAAACTGGATACACCGTTGAGCGGCTTGAGGGTAGATGGACGATGCTTTCCCCAGGAACAATGGTAATCGACCCCCATCCGAAATATTCCAATTTCGAATATTCCTATTTTCTCATTCATTTCTGAATATTTTCTTTCCCAATTTTTCGAGACTATTAATAGCAATTCGGAGCTCTTGAGGAGCGTAACTAAGTGAAATGCAAAACCACTACTGATCTGGGAAGTCATCAGCGGCAGAGCAATGCTGGGTCCATATTCACGCCATTACGCGTTGTAACGATGCCAGTCTCTGCTCATTACAGGGGCATTAGCATCTCATACATATTCACAATAAATATCTAATTATTAATCCCAGGAATGTGTTGCCGCAGATAAACACAGTGATTGTTGCGGAGTTCGGTAGGACGGTTAAATGTGTTGTGTGTGTTGGGGGAGGGCACACACACACACTGGGTAGCCAAGGAAGGACCACCGGGGCGCTCCGGGCTCCTACGCCCACCCAAACCCAGCCTAGGCCCAGTGCTTAGGTCCCCCCCCCACCGCCACCGCCACCGAAGGGGCCCTGCCGCCCTAGAGCACAGGGCCCCGCAGCACCTCCTGAGTTGTAGGGAGCTTAGCAATGGGGCCCTCAACTGTACGTAGTGAGCAAACGCTTATCAGTGAGAGCTTCGGAGGTCGACGTAAGCAGGTACTGTAGATGGGTTGTCTTCTGTGGTGTTTTTGAGGCGGGGTAATCAGCTGGTATACTTCCGAATCCCTGTATTTGAACACACACACACACACACACACACACGCACACACACACACACACGCACATCTGTCAACTGGTCAGTCCTCGGTTGAGGGACCTCCATCAACCAAAGCCACTTCTGCTCTTTCAGCCTTCAGCTTTCTCCTAACCAGACGTCTGGCATTTCTCGACAGTGCACAGGTGTGTGTGTGTGTCGTATGCAAATCACCGAGGGACGTCGACCTGCTGATTATTCATACGAGGATGACGGTGCATTTCTCCCGTGTTGCGACATCTGGCCACAGGCGAGTTTGTGTTTTCGGCCGAGCGTCTGGCGTTGTGTGTGTGGTGGTTGTGGTGGTGGTGGAGGTTTCTGTGTGTGTGTGTGTGTGTGTGTGTGTGTGTGTGTGTGTGTGTGTGCTTGATCAGACAACTGGGTGCCCTGGGAACTACAACTAGCACCACAGGACGGAGCGCACCCAAGCAGACTTGTTGGCGATCCTCAACTCCAAAGAGAGAATAGAGAAAAGTCTCAATAAAACGGTATTCATCCCAGTGATATTTCTTTTCTTAATAACGTTACCCAAATGTGGCTTTTCTGACGAGTTAAAAAAAATAAAAAACACGTTTCTTTAGTGGTATTCTCCGCTCTGTGCTAGTGATACCAGTGGGGCCGAGTCATACACCCATAGCTCTTCTTGTACGATTCATGTCAAGACGTGGAGCCCTCAAGACAAACCCGTGACCCATCGCCTGTCGAAAGCACTTGCGTGTATTTCTGTACTGGTAGTCACGAGAGAGAGAGAGAGAGAAGGAGTCAGGCAGGTGCTGACCAAGCAGCTGGCATGACGTGACCTACGTCTGACCCCGTCAGGGGGTTCTGCCCAGTCAGCGTGAGACATCTTCAGTGACACAACGGAACATCCTTCTATGGCGAACCTCCTCCTACGGGTAGGTTTGGGCTATAGGGTGACGACCATATTCACCATCGGTGGTTTGTTTGTGCTGTCCGGTAGGTGAGAACCTCCTCCTCCCCTCCCCTACGTAAACACAAAGAGTGTGATTGGTGAGCGGCATCCACTGTGGTTAAATCCCACAGTGGGTTGGTTGAGGGAGGGGGGGGGGTGGAAAAGGCGTGCTGGCGGTGGTGGTGGTGGTGGCGGTGCGGTCGTGGTGGTTGAGTGCAGCAGCAGCAGCAGCAGCAGCAGCTGGTGATGCCAAACACACACAGACAGAGCCAATAATTAACGCTGGTCTCCCACGCCCTTTGACGGGTGGAGGAACGCGTGATGGCAATGATAATATTGCTTGTGTAGGACGTGGTTCCTGGGGGTGTGGGTGTGTGTTCCCCCCACCCCACATACACACAAACCTCCTCCTCACCCCCATGTTGGTATAACTGGAGAAGGTGTGCGGGGCGCCAGGGCAGGCCCCACAGGGGCCCGTGTTGGTCGAACTTCAACTGAGCTTAGTGAACTTTGAGGCGGTGCATCAAGCTTGGATCTTACGTCGTATGAAATACACACACACAGACACAGACAGACACACACGTACGTACGTAAACACTGAGTTCCTGCAGGCCCCTCCCCCACCTCTTTAAATCAGGTGGGAGGGAATCATGTTCAGTTTATGAACTCTGAACAATCTGGCACAGCAATGAGTCTGCCGGATCACAACTCACGTACCGGAGAGTTTTATTTTATGAAGTTTGGCTCGACGAGGCAAACTACAAAACATGGAATGCTCGCTCGGCTTTTAGATGGATCCTATGATCATTCGGGGTGCATAAAGTGCGGACGACACTGACCCTGACGAGAAATCGTGAATGACGTCTGTAACGAGTGGGATATTTCTGAGCACTGAGTATAAATTACCTCTCGACTTTACTCGGAACATGACGCATTTGCTTCCTTCGCGTCACGAAATGCTGACTGCGTATGATTCGTGCAGCGTAAACAACGCGTGCGAAGAGAACGCCACAGACAGTGTCCCCCACGGACAAATCTACGGAACGGAAATATGAAAGAAAGGAAGCCCGACTGTTATGCAGAACAAGGCGGACAAGCAGAGAATGTTCAGAATTCAGGCACTGAACCCTTGAAGGACGGAGGCGAGGCCAGCCGGCGGAGCCAACCCATGCAGAATGAAGATTAATGCAGAATAGTTGCAAAATTCCTGCACGGAATTGCTGGAAATATGAGATGAAGGACTGGAATTCGGCCTGGACGAAAATTCGGGTTATTCTTGGAGAAGCGAGTGTCAGGGAGGAGCAGCAGTAATATATCACTGGAGGACGAGCGGATTACAAGTAGGGCCTTGGGGGAAGGAGGGAGGACTCTGCTGCTTCAACAGGCTGTCTCTCCTACTGATGCTGCTGCTGCTGCTCCCGTTGGGGAAGGCGTTCTACCTGGCCACCCCGCTGCTGCTGTGCCTCCGACTGCGACTGCTGCTACGGCAATCGTTGCTGGGGGGGACTGGGAGGAGGGCGAGTTCTACTTGGTGCTAGGAGTTGGTTATGTGAGTTTGTGCTTGGTTCATGTAGCTGTTGCCTGTTATGAGCAGGGCGTTCATGCCGATGGAGCCAGTGCTGTGGGGCTAGTCGCGTGGGGCCAAATGCTGTTCAGTCGGTGCTTCGGAGTTGGTATACTGTGGCAGGTGCTGAGGAGGGGCTGAGGGAGTGGACAGTGGTGCATGAAGTGGGTACCATGTACACCTGAGGGAGGTGTTGGTACTCAGTTATTTGGGCTCCCGAAAGGTTTCTCTCTAGCACGGAATTCGTTCTTCTCCATCGCCTCTAATGAGACGAGGGAAAAGCTTCAGGGAAGCACCTACGAGTACTTGGGACGAGAGAGAGAGAGAGAGAGAGAGAGAGAGAGAGAGAGAGAGAGAGAGAGAGAAATGAGGGGGGGTACCAAACCCCCAGTCTCAAGAAACTTATCTCTTCAGAGAGAGAGAGAGAGAGAGAGAGAGAGAGAGAGAGAGAGAGAGAGAGAGAAATGAGGGAGTGTACCAAACCCCCAGTCTCAAGAAACTTATCTCTTCAGAGAGAGAGAGAGAGAGAGAGAGAGAGAGAGAGACCATCATTTCCCTGCTCCTGACTGAAGCGCGCGGGAGCCTCGTAAAAGAGGGTCACAGGGTTATATAATAATAACAATAACAATGACGTGTAATAAAGACTGACCTCAGCCGACCCAGATCCAAAGAGAGAGTCGGCTGATTCGCTCTTACGAAGGTAATTACGTCGAGTCGTTCCCCGGCGCCCCAGACCGTAACACTGGTACTTAAAACCAAACAACAGTGGATGGCGAGGAGCGAGGAGGAGGAGGAGGAGGAGGTCGGGACGGGGGGGTCGTGTTCCCCCTCCGTCGTGCAGACGCTCCCAAGGGCGTCGTGTTAACTACTAAGCGACGCTTTTTTACGCCATCATGAAGACGCTAACTCCTCTCTCTCTCTCTCTATCTTTCCAGGTAAGGAATCAATCTATTCGTCCGGGTTTGAGGCATAGCAAGTACCACGAGGAGAAGCTGCAGACACTGGAGGAAGATCACGTGGGTCGTAAGTATAGCAGATAAAAAGACGTACAGTTCCGTTATCTGTGGCGTAAGCACCCATTGTACTAGTCGAAGGGCGAGTATTGGAAAGGTCAGTTAAATCCTTAGGGAAAGCTGTGAGGTATTACGTTTCCCGTAATGTTATCAAAAGGGATCTACCGTAAACTGAAATGCGGATTGTTAATTCTACGGATTTTCTTGTGATACAAAGGGATCCGGACAGTAACAGACCGCTGGGTCCTAATGAGGCAGTCTGTGATGGTGGAAGATATCAGAATCTCAGAGCTCAGTGTGGCTGGAGTTAGGAAGGCATACAGATGATTCAGAGACTCAAACGTGCAAGCTGTTTTAGTTACGGATTTTTCAAGTCAATTGCTTTCAACAACTCAAACTGGTAAAGTATTCCATATGTTAACATTCCTGTTGAAGAGAAAGTACTTCGTTTCATCCGAAGTATAACGCAGGCCCATGAGACTGTAGGCATTACTAAGAGTAAAATCAGACGAATCAAGCTTCAAGAAGGTTTTCAGATTGAATACCTGTGACAGATCATCTTTTAAGCTTCTCTTTTCTACGCTAAATAGATTCCAGTCGTTTAGTCGGCTCTCATCAGAGGATTTGTTCAAACGCTGTATTCTCTCCATTCTGTCTACGTCTTTTTTCGAGAAGGGGTGACCAAAACTGAACACAGTATTCGAGATGGGGACGCTTCAATAAACCGTAGAGTGGGGATGATTTCCCTAGACTTAAATCCGGACGGCCCTCTACCTACGTACGCCCTTTTGACTGCTTCTTTGCACTGCTTACTTGGATTCATTACTTGCATTATTACGCCAATAGGTATCAAAAAGGCATTTGACATCAGCCTCTGACACCTTCTCTCACAACGGATATACGTGATCACCATCGACAAACATGGCAAAGAGCACTTGGGCCAACATGTGTAGCTGGCTGACAAGTCAGGGTCGTTCACGGAGGCTTCACTCACCTCCAAGACCCTCAGGCTCTACAGTGGGGATGCCTATGGGGGCAGTTCTTTCTCCACATCTCATCGAACTCTGCCCTACACGACTTCTCCTCATCCGTGTCTCTCCCCTTTATTATCATAAATTCTTTTATATTTCTCTTTCTTCTTTATAATTCGTGTCTCTCACCTCCAAGCCACACACACACACACACACACTCACAGTTCCGGGGTCAAGCATGCAATGGAAGATAACGTGTTGACGACGCCTCACGCAAAAGTGTGGTTGCCTAGGTTACCCCCTTCCCGTCCCCCCAGTGGACACCACCACCACCACATCACCCCCCCAGAGATGCACCTTTATCATAACCAGGTGATTCCTCACACCAGGACTCACCTCCATAACACACACCACACGCTAAACTTATTTACCCCTGAGTACGGGACACCATACTATATGAGACATGAATGTTATAAACGTCGACTATAATACGTTTCATCACCACATCATATTTCCCTGCCGTGGGCCATAGCTCAAGAGGTCTGTTACACATAAGATCAGACCACATCTCAACCATAAAACTGTTTGAGGACACCACTGCCGCCTACCCAACTGGCCACGTCTAAGTCGTGCGACACACACACACACTGATATACTCAGCATGGCAAAACCCCAACCTCACCTACACACATACTTCTGTAAAGATGCATAACACGTATTGAACCACACTTTAGCACGGCAAAGCACACACACACACACACACACACACACACACACTACACACACACGCATACACTCACGTAATTCCAAACATAGCACTTCACCACACACCACCTTACACCGAATTTAAAAAGACAAAACGCACTCTCATCAAACTAAACGCACTTTACTTTAATCCACCACACTCAAACTAACTTTACCAGGTCTTTGTCAAGCCACACGCAAAGGTTACTCCCTTACATGCCACTCAAAAGCGTACCACATCCTAACACTTGCAATAAGACTCCACAATGATTAATCATGTTTCACAAACACCTTCAATGAAACACTTTCTTAGCTTACTGAGAAACGCGCTTCGAAACGACTCTTTCACAAACTCACTACAAAATATCCCCAGAATACAAAAGCACACAAGATTACAAAACTATACACTCAAATACACACGTCACAAAACACACACACACACACTCACACACACACACTCACATATATACCCGACACAAACAGAAAGAGGACTTGAAGAGTTTAACACTAACCAAACCATCGCTGGAACAAACACCACTTCGGGAGGTCTGTTAATGAAAAGCAGGGGAGGGGTGGGACAACCTGTCTTACTGGCTCGTAATACAGTTGCTAGTACATTACTGCTCACCACACACACAAGCCCTTCAGCCACACACAACGAAATCTCACAACCAAGACAGCACTTTGATAAGGAAACACTGGTTTATGGTCGCACAAAGCAACACACTGATAACGAAACACTGCTTCATGATCACACAAGGCAACACATTAACAACGAAACACTGCTTCGTGATCACACACGACAACACATTAATAACGAAACACTGGTCCATGATCACACAAGGCAACACATCAATGATTGAAACACTGCTTCATGACGCTATACGAACACAAAGCGATCCTATGAACCTCCTCTTAAGTCTAGCTGTGGGAGAAGGGGGTGGGGGGTTGGTGTGCTGGTGTTGAGACGGGGGCAAGGCAGGGTATGAGAGGGAACGCGAATATAAAGGTAACCTTCCCACCCAACTCCCGCCGGCAATAGAATTATTAAAGAAAATACCCACAACAACAACAACTTCCTTCGTGCCTGAGCTCCCCGCGTTTCCAGGGAACCCCCCAGTGCTCGACCAGGGCGGCGCGAGCGAGACACTGAATTGGTAGCCACTGAACCAAGAGAGAGGTCCAAAAGGCAACACGGGCTTTTGTAGTGGTGGCGGCGGGCGGCCCCCGCCCCATCCTCCTCCCCCCACTTACGGCGAGAGACGCGGTGCAGTGAAGAGCAGTCGGTGGCCTCCTGGGCGGTGACGCGCGAGGTCTTCCAAGGGTGGTGCGCCTGTCTGACTCTGTTAGATCTGGAACGACAGTGAAAAAGAAAAATTAACTTAGTACGTAAATGTAAGAGAGTATATATATATATATATATATATATATATATATATATATATATATATATATATATATATATATATATA
>JAYMFT010089170.1:0-14074 GCA_038088735.1 Panulirus argus | reverse complement strand
ATATATATATATATATATATATATATATATATATATTAGAGAGAGAGAGAGAGAGAGAGAGAGAGAGAGAGATTTGCTCTGCGCACCTCTGTTTGGGGATAACCCAAATTCTTATTGACCGTTCTATTCACCACGGTCTAAATATTATAACACTTTCACTTCCAAGACACTGTCGACACCTTAGTCATCGGTCAATATGTCTGGTGAACATTGTGAGGGGACATCATCTTTTGTCCACTAGGATTTCATCACCAACTATCCTATCTGTCCACGTACGTTCGTTCGTTGCAAAGGGAATTGCAAGATCTAACACATGGACATATCTTCAGCTTGCAACCTGTTGGGTAACTCGAGACCTGCTCTGCCTAGTGGCACTCTACTCCAATCCACAGTCTCATGAGCCTCCATTACGTGGTTAATCCCAAAACCATCCTCGCAGTATCGCAGGTCATCTAATTACAGACCCAGGGTTCTCAGTATCGGAAGAACGTGAATTTATCGATGCCGTCAAGCGGACATCGTGCGGCACATACCACGTCTCCAAAACAAAGCACGCTGCCATATTTGATAAATTTTCCAGGAATTTGTTTGGTGTTATCTTTCTAAAATACCTGGAAAAACTTGTGCTGTCACACCCACTCATTGCGTCATATAACGTCACTAGAACAGTGAAGTGATGTTTATGGCTCTAATTAATGATGTAACTCATCCTTGCGAATCACATTACTGTCACCTTGCACTGTCGGCCGCAATGGACTAAATAACATATCACTATCCCTGCTGCATATTTTGATGTAGCACTGCTATGAGCCGTTATCTCCAGTGTAACAAAAGTTCTTGCATCTGTTTTTCAGTCATAATTAGACTGGCTGACTTTCTTACTGTTGGTTCTCGTACCCAGCGGATGTGAAGGAAGTATTCGATCCTTTTTAATAACCACCTCATTGTGTCGTGTAGTCTCTTGGCAGTAGAGTTACCACGTTGAACTTTCGACAAGATACGCGTAAATTCGTTCATGAAGAAACAGTTTCCACTCCCCTGGTTCTTTTATCGTCTAAGTCCATATGATAACTCTCTCTCCCTCTCTCTGAAAATAAAAGATTCATCTTTGAAATAACCGTATGGTACACTATACCAAGCACTCCGGGACTGATCTTAAAAGTAGCCTACCTCCTCGGGCAATAAAAGCCACTCAGTTATAACCCTAGCAACAAGGGACTTGTCTCCTGGTGGATCATGTCGTCACCTTTCAACGACCTGACGTGAGGTGGTGGTAGTGATCATCAAAATCATCCGTAATCCCCTAAGATTCCAACGCTGCGCGGGTAAAGGAATGGAGAGGTGTTCCATCAGCTCTTTCAAATCTAACCATTGGAGTTCATTTTTAGATGTCAAAAGAATGAAAAAGAAGCACTTGTTCATGATGGAAACTATGCAAATTATGCTAATTAGCTCATTACGTATGCAAAAATCCAATTTCAAGAAAAGAAATGAATTTCACGGTGGGGGAAAAGGAAAGGAATACTACGAGAAACCTGCTATTTACCGTCAAATGGAAATGTTATGAAATTAACCACGTGGGAGAAAAATAAATCTCAAGAACGCCTGCGCAATATGGAACGTCGTCTTCAAACTCTTGAGTCTGAGAAAAGTTAAGGCCCAAAATATTTAATATTATTACAAAATTTCCCTTCTCTAGACCTTATGGGAATTTAGAAAAACACATTAATCTTAGACTTATAGGAGACAACCCCCGCCGAGCTTACGACCTACATAGACATTCATTTATTAATGCTTTTCGGTGGTTTCAGAGGTAAATAAGATCCAGAAAACTGATGCAGGAGCTGGCAACTACTGTGAACAGAGGTTAAAGCGAGGTCGAAGAAAAGTGGCAATACGTTAAGGAACAACAAGAAGTGGAGAAGACATTCGTGGTGTGGAGGCTTGACTGAGTAACGACGAAAAGGTCAAGAGGAACTGCCTTGCTTCTACGAAGGTCAAGATCGCGATGAGGTTCATGGCCAAGTCTTATGAGGTCACTAATGTTGGAGAAGGTCAGTGCTTCTGCTCCCTCAAGATGATCGATGACATCGTTAAGTCAGTGACATTAAAAGTTACAAAAGTCGCACATTATAAACACTTCAACATAAGGAACAGTTTAAAGAACTCTTCATTTCTAACTGAAAGCAAACAAGGACCGGATTATAATATATTTATCATATATTAGCTGTCGTATAAACTAGTCCTTAAGTCGCGCCCAGCATTAAGGTGTTGGTAGACTTGAAAAAGATAGTTTACTTTAACATGTACTTAAAGATGTGGAACATGTTGAGTCTAGATTTAAAACAGAAAACTTGAAATCAATCACAATGATGGGCCGGAAACTTCTATGACGTGATCCAGATATTGTTGTCTCCAAAGAATTCATGAAATACATACGCTATATGAGAGATGTGATCTAAATGAAGTTTAAATCACATCCGCTCACAACTAGATTGATTAGGCTACACCAACAGTAAAAAATATAGGAAAAAGATCTTTCCTCCACCTTGGCAGAGAATTGTTCCTTTGACATCATAATAACAACCTATCCAAGCAAGAAACTAATTATAATGCAAGCTCCTCGCCTTCTACACGCTGTCAAAACTAGAGCTCTTCAACAAACACAGACAACCCCCAAACTGAAAACAACAAAACACAGAATATCTGCACTGAAGGCTCTCTCAGTTCTGCAGCTGGGAAGGCTGTTAAGTGCTGCCATTGTAACTCAGTCCAATGGTACTAGAATAGAGAGGAGTGTCCGAATAAACAATTGGGTATCTGCCTTACAAATTGACTTGTTCGCCGTACTGATCGCTCTAGAGCCTGCAGAAACTACACCCAGTTTAATTATCTCTTGACTCCCTATCCTCGTTACTTGCAATAAATGTCCTGAGGCCGGATACAGACGCGTTCGCATTATTGATGAAGGGATTCGAGTTAAACTGTTGTGCATTCTCTCTCACACGGGTCTCCAAAGCATGAAAAAAAAAAAGCTGATGCTTTGGTTATGTGGTACTCTATATAAACACTATTGAACACAATTTTGCGTTTTCAAACAGAAGCATTATAAAAACTATAATCAGGAATTAATCACCATCTAATCTAATTTTAACACGTATAGTTGAAGAGTGCACATAGGGAATAGCAGATTCACTATCCACCAAAATGAAATGTACATAAACACGAAGGAAGACCAAAGTCAATAGACTAGAAATACTTGCTGGGAATTCAGCTAGGCTACAAGTACAAATCCTAGGCTACAAGTACCACAAGTACCAATAACATTTTAATTTCTAAAACAAAGTACCACTAAGATATTAATCTTTAAGGAAACGTTAACGAAATGTAAGGAATGGTAGTAGGAATATGGACATACAATAGCTGCTAGCATATTATGTCTTAGACCGAGAAATTTCAATTTATTTTAGAAAGGTCACATCGTAGGAAAATGGATACACTCTACGTCTTATAATGAGGATATCAGTCTATTCGAGATAGTCCTCACCAAACCCTTGCAAGAAATGGTACACTTTTTGGTTACTGGTCGTCTTTTTTCATAGTGGAGCTTAACCACAACAAATGAATAATTATATATATATCATGGTCAATATCGTTCTCCATCCTTACACTAAATGTTAATAATTATCATGAACATACACTGATCATAATTCTTAATCAAATACACAATATCCGGTTTATATCACGCCATTAGCTTTATATATATATATATATATATATATATATATATATATATATATATATATATATATCAAGCAAATGCCCTTGATGCACTTAAAATTTTATCATCCGTGAGCCTAGTCTGTAAACATATTTTACTTTAAATTTATCCACCTGAAAACTCTTCTTCACTTTACTCCTACAGAGACTATTGTAATTTCCTCCTTCTAAAGGATCTATTTTCTATACCCTTCCTCAAAACAGACTACTTTACTCATCTCTAGTGAGTCCAACCTTACCTCTTCCAAGTTGATTCTACGTTTCTACAAACCTTCAAAAATATTCCATTCCTCTAAACACCTCCCATTTATGCTAGGCTCCCCGACACCAATTTTCCATACTACACCTGACTAAGCTTCCTACATCCGTTTTCTATACTACACCCATTTTCCATACAGAATTCACTTCTCTACAAAACTCCAAACAAACTCTACTCCTACATAGACCCTTAAACAGATTCTTTTTTTTCTTTTTTCTATGTTGAAGGCTCCAGTCACGGACAAAAAGTCCACATCAAGACCTTAATTGAAACATAAAGAGGTTAATGAGCGAGAGAGAGAGATGAGGAAAATCATTTAAGAATTTGAAGAGGAAATGATAATCATGCATTTCAAAAAGTGCCGAGTCATTGTTACTGGGAAAGACATGAAGGAAGAAATGAGTTCCATAGCTCTGAAATGTAAGGAAAAACATTCTCTACACACCTCCAAACAGACCATTATCTACGCTGCTGACAAAGCCAGACTTTCTACAAACAGACTTTACACAATTTTAATCCTCCAAAATTCTCTACTGAACACACCTCCAAACTCTACAGTAGTACACAAACACACACACCTCTGTTAGCTTGTCCTGTGGTAGCCTACCTGACCCAGCTTGTCTCTCAGGCACCGAAAGAAAATCAATTTCATGTTTGTCGGAACTTGACCTTTTCAGCCGCTATGGTGTGGTGTTGCGGGTCTTATGATGCTCTCGCCAACTCCTGCATGTACACAGCACACTCATTATCATTATCATTATTTCATATAGGTATATATATATATATATATATATATATATAAAATGAGGCATGCGTTGACAGTCCACAAAACAAACACCATCAATCATCACGCAATCAACTCTGCAATAACGGTCATGTAATGTGATTTCGGGAGGGCCCCCGTGGGTGAGATTAATTAGTTTTTAAAATGAAAATTCAGTCTGAGGCAATCCGTTTTAGAGTTAGCGCGGGAGACAAATCATTTTATGACACTCGTAATAACGGTGACGAGAGACTGTGGGAAAGGTGGGGGGCGGGGGTGCTGGATGGAGGAGGGACTGGGCTAGGGGAGGGGTGAGGAAGTGTGCTGAAGGAGGTAAGACGGGTGAGTGACGGCTTTGGGAGGGTTAAAACAGAAATGGGGGGGAGGTGTAAGGGGGGACAGTGCTGAGAGGTGGGAATGGAAGAGGCAGTGCCGGGGAAAGTGGAAGAAATGATGCTGGGGAGGTGGAAAGGGTGGGGGATAGTGCTAGGAAGTGGCAAGCTTGGGGGGCAGTGCTGGGGAAAGTGAAAAGAATGAGGGACGGTGGGAAGGGTGAGGAAGTGATGGATGGATGGGGGATGGTTATGGGAGTGGCGGGAGAGTTGGGAAAGGAAACTGCAAGGGGAAGTAGAAAGGATGAGGAATTTTGCTGGGAGAGTTGATATGGGTGGGAACGCTGCTGGAAGAGTAGAGAAACTACACTGGGGGGTGTGTGAGGGGTGGGGGGAACAGTGCCTGGGGAGGCAAGAGAGAAATGGATACTACTCAAGGAGGTGGGAGGGGAGGAGTCAGAGCTCTGATAATCAAGGGAGAGAGTGGAAAGGGTGAGTAAATATGTCATGTTACTTAGGGAACCAATAACAACAAATAATCCAAGTCACTGAATGAGATATGTCAAAATTGTCCTTACAATGCTTCTTTCTCAATTTCCCTCCCTACAAACATGGTTTACACTCATATCAATGTTGTGTTAAGAAGTTATTCTATGTAATACAAGAACATGGTAAGAGACAGAGTGAGGACCCTTAATATCATCAATAAAAAATCATGTTTTTCCTCAAGTTCGGAAATGACCACAAACTTGAAACTCGTCTTAAAGTTTAAAAATTCCAAATTAGTTTAGTAAGTGTCATGACTCACCCGTAAGCTGGAAAGCATGTCATGGAAACAAATTACACCACTACTATACTCAACTTCCAGGATAAAAATCTACTCACATCAATTTTTAAACTTCTGTTTAACAAAAAAATAAAATTAATGGTAAATGTATTTTTTCTTTAAAAACCTCATAACTAATATCACAAGAACATGAAAAAAATAATGGCATCCAAAATTAGTTTTATTTGCTCTATATAGGACTGATGGAAGGATGTCATATCTTTCTTTAAAGATCTTTTATGATGAACCCTCTTCTTTATATGTTTCCTCCTGAAGACAACTGATATGGATAGAGCAGACCTCTACAAATACTCAACACCAACAAACTGAAACAAAGATCCCCTTATATGATCCTAACTCAATATGCTCAGCACCCAATTCTTTGCAAAACCACCAGACCACTCCCACCTAAACCAAACTACAACTAATCATCCTGCATTTAGAAATAAAAAGCCTACACCTCCTTCACACTTTAGCAATCTCTAGTCAGATTTCCCACCTCCAACAAACATAATCAAATACCTGACAAGCTCTAAACCTCCCCCCAAAACTCAGTCTGAAACGATGTACACTCCCCAGTCATACATGAGTCAATCTCTCCTGTATATGCTAGGGACATCATGTATCCTTACAACACAACAAATACTGATTCAACATATCCAAGACCTTTCGTGCCCATGATGCAACTACCACAACAAAGATGCCGTACACTTATTTCTCAACTGCCCAGCACTTTCATAATTGTTTACATTTTCCCATGTAGCAAGGTAGCATCAGGAACAATCCAAGAGCAGCCTCATTCACTCATATCCACTCTCTGTTTATCATGCATAATGCAGTGAAACTAGAGCCTCATATCCATAACCAGGCCCCGTTAACCTTTCTGTGGTTCCCCTGACCATTTCATATACCCTAGTTCAGTGAACTAACAAGCGTGTTACCCCCTATATACCACATCAATCTAATTCACTCTATCCCATGCATGCTTCACACCTCTGCATATTTATGCCCTGTGCATTCAAAGTATCTTTCAATTCATTCATCAAACTCCCTGGTGTTCCCATTCTTGTTTCCTTCACTTCTGACATGCATACCCTCTTAGTCAGTCTCCCCTCAATCATCCTGTCCCCATGTCTACACCCCTTCAGCACACCCTCTTTAGTTTTCTCATACATATTCCTCTCACTTCCACATTACTTTCTTACCCTGTCACTTCTTATTTAATCTACCCTCCTCATCCCAAATATTGTCCTTAAAAATTTAATTTCCAACATACCAACCCTCTTTTCCATTTTTTCTTGCAGCACCCACGCCTCACATTCATACAACACCATCAGCACTAATTATCATCAAACATATCCATCTTTGCCTTTAAAGGTGGAGGCTTCTCTTCCCACACACTCATCCACCTTTATCCCCACTTCAGTTCACATCTGCTGCCTGGTCAACTCCCAAGAACCTTAGACACTCCACTTTCTCCAGGTTCTCTCCATAAGAACTCACACTCTTACTGATCTCTAGCTCTTCCCTGCTTAACATAATATTACCTTTATTCACATTCAATCTCACATTTCTGTTTTCACAAACTTTCCAAAACTCATTTTCTTACTTGAATCTATCACCAGAGCTGTGTCATCAACAACTAAAATGAATTTTCATAATTGTTTGTTGTTACTTAAATAACCATATACTTCTCAATGAAAGCATTCTGGTGTTACCTCATAACTTTTCCAGTGGCTTCTGCAGGCCAAGGATGTACTACATTCAGTAGCAAGGCCAGGATGGGCTCATTCCGAGTGAAAAGCTTTTTGACAAGACCACCCTGCTTTGTCGTGACGATTACACAACCTAGCCAAAGATAACGTTGTACTCGTGTTGTAGCCACAGGCAGGTAGAGTCAGGAAACACATACATACATTATTACTGGACTCCATCAGCTTGAGGTTACACTACGTGTGAAGATTTTTTTTTTTTTAAAGGCTGTATAATCATTCATTGACAAAGGAAAGGAAAGTTTCCTAAAAGAACTTTGACTTCAAAAGAATCTGTTCTATCCCTGTTACTGAATGCAGAAAAACCTTGATGCTGCAGGAGCTTCTGGAAAAGGGGTCCTGGGGCTGATTAATAAAATCATAAAGTGTATACTTTAACATCAGAGGTATATAAAAGTTCCTTTTTAAAAGTTAGTAGTTTAAAAGTAAGTTTTTATCAATTTTAATTGCTGAACTACAAATGTGTAAAAATGTTTTAATCTCTGCATACATAAAAATACAAGAACATTTCATTTGCAATGAAACTTTGTACATTCTCTGTTGCAACATTTGTGATCAGATTTTTAATGTATTAAAAATCACTACACATTCAAAACCTCAATCTGTAAAATCAAACAATGTAATATAACATGTATACTTCAAAGTCTGAACAATAGTGTTAGTACTAACATTGAAGGTGAGGCTTCAAAAATATTTCCCACTTCCTCAGGCATCAGGCATCCTAAAAACTTTTTGTTCAATTATGAAAGCAAGATTTTGATAGTTTTTAGCTGATAGCTAATAAGTTATGTTCACCCGTGTTGGAACTATGATGGGCAAGTTATAGGGAATGTTCCGTTTGTCACTGATGGTTCTCATGTCTTTCCACATTTACAATGTCCATCTTGATGTATGCTAAATATTTTCTTCCAACAGAATAACTTTGAAACACTGTTACTTTCCATATGGTTCTTGTCTCTCCACACATATACAAAGTCCAGCTGGTGATACGTTACATGTTTTCTGACTGTAGCATTTTCTCAAGAGACAGTTACTTACCATTTCTTGATCTTTCAGTAATTCTTCTTGCTTCTCCCTCTCACTGTATTTTTCCTGTTTCCTTAAGTTAGCCTTTTTCAGGGAGAGCACTTGTTGATTAATGAGACAACTAATGTGACATAATCGATCCTTCAGAAAATAGAAGCAATGCTTGAAAGTGAAAAGATGGTTGGCAAAGACATGAATTGGGATAATTTTCCATGAATCATCTCGATATAAGAGCAGGGTATAACATTCTTGATGAAAATATACATACCAGCAGAAACCATGTTTTTATATCTAAACATGGAGTAGATAAAACACATCACTGATTATTTGTACATACGCTCAGTGTGTTGAAGTGAAAAAAGTCATCCACACACAAACAAAGACACACTTAAATATACATACATCATTAGCCAGTGATATAAATTCATACAAAAACATGCACATGCATAAAAAAAAATTAACACATTCATTTTTAATACTTGTGTGGAGACAAATTAAAAAACATAGCAGACACAGAGTTAATGCTCTTAGCTCATGACAACCCAAAAGCTTATACATGCTCACCCTGATTTTTCCATAGGCCCAGCTGGGTTCAAATTTTAGCGGCGGAAGTCAGCCCACAGCCACCTTAGCTGTTCATCCTACCCTTTGGGCTAGTCAATAAATGGGTAACTGGGGGTGCTTAGAGATCAGGGCACACAGAAACAGAGGTACATGGGGATTTAAATGAAGCTGTTGCAAGAACAGATGATGTATAGTTTAGAAAAGTGCTTGTTAACTAAAGAAGAGCTTTTTGAAAGAGTCTAAGACACAGAGGTTTACAAATCAACACTGAGGTATCTAGCTGAAAAATGAGAGTCAATAAAATGAGAAAGATCAGTAAAGCTGGAGGTTGATTGACATATATCACTTTAATTTTGGACAGGAAAAAGATAATACACCAGACAAAAATAATAACCAAAAGATGGGAATGCTTATTAAAAAGATTACTGGAGGCTGCAGAAATGCCAGATGTTGTTTCTGTGATAATAAAGAAGGGGAAGAATTGGTTATAATCAAGACTAAAGGGGATAACCAGTTATGTTTATGTTCAACTAGGAGTCACTGAGCCAAAACGTACTTAGGCAGGTAATGAAACTTAAAATTTCATAAGGGAGAATTTGGAGAATATTCATCAAAAGGTGATAGAATGAGAGAAGAGAAGGAGGAAAGCAAAGAATATAGTCAAAGGCAAAAAACTGGAGACACCAAATGAGGCAAGGGTATGGAACAGCCCTACCAGTAATGCAGGGAGATAAGAAATATTTGGAATGGTAATAACAGACTGAAAGTAATTCATATAAATGTAGTAGGATAAGTAGTAAATGGTAAAGAGCTGGAATATAACAGACTCACTGTCACCACAGATCCTGAACTTTCAATCTGCTGTGTCAAGCTAATTTTCGAATTTTGAAAAAAAAATATATATATTTGTGAATATGAGTGCACTAAGATAATACAAAAATACAAGACATGTAAAGGAGTTACAGTGAAATATAAAGTCAAAGTTGAGTATCAAGCATGAGAAAATGACTGATATATGATGTGTCATCCATCTACATCCCTTACATTGCTAGCACATAAATGTTTATGAAAATTATTTTGTGATGCTGTTTTTGGTCCTAGACTGTTTTTATAAAAGCATTTTGTTCATAAATGATTACTCAATAATAATGTGAAAACCAAGTTGTGAATGCTGTTATGAAACAGATATGTTGAGGTTAATGCTATTGTCATAATATAAATGTTTACAGTATTTACCAACATGTGATGCTGTTTTTGGTTTTACACTTTTTTACGTGCACCTGCTCATAAATGGTTGCTCTATAATACTGTTTACTCCAAATAGTAAATATCATAACAACTTTATTTTTATGAAGCAATTATATTGAGGTATGAACTACTACCAATGTGAAAATGTGTATGATCTTTATCAATTTGCGATGCTGTTTTTGGTCTTACGCTATTTTTCTTTACAAGAATTTGTTTGTAAATGGTTCCTATATAATCATGAGTACATCAAATAGTAAATATTAAAGCAGCTTCACTGTCATGAAGCAATTATGTTGAGGTAAGAGTTAATGCCAGTGTGAAAATGTTACAAGATATTCATCAAATTGTAGTGCTGTTTTTTGTTTTCCATTGTTTTTAAATGCATCTGTTCTTATATGATTGTTCTATAATACTGCATACACCAAGAGATAAATCTTTTACAAACATTACAACATGAAGCAATAAAATATATAATCAATAATACATAACATATCATATACAAGACATATATATGTTCATTTTTTCATGCTTATCTGCTGTTTTCCACAGCAGTGAGGTAGCACCAGGAACAGATGAAGAATGGCCTCATTCATTGATATCTACCTTCTAACTGTCATATATAATGTAACAAACCCAGAGCCCCTATCCACAATTAGGGTCTTTCCATGGTTTCCCATGACTGCTTCATGTGCCCTTGTTCAGCCTATCAACAGTAGGTTGCCCATGTATACCACATCACCCCAAATCACCATATCTCATGCACACCTTACATCCTCCTGCACATTCAGGCCATGAAATCTCAAAACATCTTGCACTTCATCCTTCCCTCATCTCCTTGGTTCCCCCATTTCCTTATTCCCTCCACTTCTGATATGTATACCCTCTAAGTCATCTTCTCCATATGTCTAAACCAATTCAGCACACCATTTACAGTTCTTTCACATATACTCCTCTTACTGCCACACAGATAGATCGTGCTACCAGACTCTGCCTGCCTGTGTCTATACCAAGAATGAAAGGCAGTCTCACTCCAGGGGAATCCATCATTTCCCTGTTACTAGAAGTAGCACAGCCTTGATGATACAGGTCCTGCAAAATGGGTCCTAAAGCAAAACTAGGACTCTCTTCAAGAGAAGGGTCAAGAGGCAATAATATAAAAATAGATAGATGGATAAACAGACAGACAGGAAGATGGTTAGATAGATAGGCAGATAGACTGATAGACAGACAGACAAAAACAAAGAGAGAAAGATAGATATACATGCAGACAAAAAAACAAACAGATAACATATGCAAAAAGAATACAATCTTTCATTTAAATTTTGGATCCTTTTGCATACAAATATGCAATGGCCCACAATCTATAGCAAGAAATCAATAAAAAATTATGAAGGCTGAGCTTAAGTCTGAAACAAAGTGGTCAGCAATGGCTATTCAGGAAAGTACAAGGGTTGCAGCAGGAAATGTTAAAATTAAGTAAGATGCATTGTATGACCTTCCTTAAAACACGCTTTGGCAATTAAGAGACAATATCACAGTTTACTACTTGAATTTCCTTTGTTAATGTAATATTCTCATTCTCAATATGTTTAGATACTTCCTGCTACACATGATAAATTCTAATATTCAAAACCATTACAATATTTTTTGAATAAAAGGGGGATTCTATACACCTGTAAACTGTAAATAAACTACAAAACCAACCAGATAGCTACCAAAATGATCAAAGTGAACATAATTCCCCTGGCATACCTACACACAACATGTAATCAATTAGTCATCATCATCTTCTAAGGTGAAGTCAAATGGTAAGAATGCTTCACGGATTCTGTTGCGAAGCTTTGTTTCCTCTTCTTGGGAAGTCTTGCATTCACGCCAGTCGATACGTTCTGGTACATTCAATATTGGGGGACTTGCCAACACCTCCCTGAAACACTCATTACTTTTCATACAACATACATAGTTTATCACATTTACTAAAAGATGGCTTCTCATTTACGGTAGCATGACTACAGTACTGAAGGAGGGTAAGCAAACCTTCCTACGTAAGTTTTATGGCCATAAATTCTAAAAAATTTATTTATAGTGGGGATGGCAAATTGACAGAAATAGTAAACCATTCTGAGAGCAAAAACAATACAGGTTATATTTACTATGGAAGGAAAAATACAAGGAAAATACCTTACTCCTATTGTCTGGGTGAGTGGAATCAATTCCACTGCATGCTGATGAATTCTACTATCTACACGAGAATTAACTGCTGGTCTGATCAAGGGTTCAGTCTGCTGGTATGATCAAAAAAAGTCTCATATTTTTGGAAAAAGTGTGAAGTAGCAGGAGTGGATAGGATAGCAAATGAGTTTCTCATGAAAAGAAATGTGATGTTGATTGGTTAGCAACAGCATGGAAGATAAAACTAAATGCTTGAACTAGAGTAAGTTTTATGGGAGAGTGGTGATTAACAGTGTAATGATAACACATTTCAAAATCTGACTATGGAGAAGCAGTGTGGCCACAGGAGAGATAGAAGATGTATGAACCATGTGTTTGCTCAAAAGAGTACATGCAAAATACTTGGAGAAAGAATGAAGTGCATATGGCATTTATGAATCTACAAAAACTGAAGCACTGACACACAAACTTACACATGAAGAAAAGTCTGTCCATCCAGAAAGATACATAGTATCAAGGGAGGAAAAAAAACATGAAGGAGGTGGAAGGAGAATAGCCCTACTGAAATGGGATTCCATTATATTCTAGGGAATATGAGTATATGGTAACTTCAGAGAACATAATGGATAATATTACTGTGGGTAGGATGTGTGTAGTAATAATGTTAACTTACAATTCACCAAAGAACTGTAATGATTCTGAGTAGGTGAAAGTTGTGAATAATGAAAGAACAATCCAGGTGGTGAAGGAAGTGTATAAGGATGACTGCTCATGAAGGCAAAAACAGATATGTTTGAAGGTAGAGTAGTCCCAACAGTGTTTATGGATATGTATGTAAGGCCTTGAAAGCTAAAGGAAGAGGGTGTATGTGCTGTTAACAATAATGGCCAACTCAACTTCACATGAAGTAATATACATAGAGTACATATGCAATAAGATAAACAGCAGCAAGTTATTTACTAAGCTATTTACCTTCCAAATTGAAGGGGAAAATTTTTCCTGACCCTGTGATAAAGCTTTTCTCCAGTAGGCAGCTCAGCATAAAAGAATGGTGTCCCAGATGGAGCCACTTGTGAGATGTCTGACAATTTTGGTATTTCATCCACATCAATGCTGTTACTCTGTCCCACATCCTGGGAAAAATGGTTTATGGTGTATTGGTAATATTTTGCCACTAATTAAGTTTCATGGAGGAGTTATCTGAAGATATAGTTAGAAAAAGATAGATTGTCACAGTATAAGATATTTTCCAGTATAAGATATTTTCAAAACGGAACTATTTATCTTTTTCAACATATTTGCAGACACAAAATCAGAAATACTTTGAAAATT
>JAYMFT010089159.1:0-14074 GCA_038088735.1 Panulirus argus | reverse complement strand
GAATTATTCCACATTTCCTTTACTGTGTGAACTTCAAGGAGTTTTGTCAGATTGGTACTGCGAATTCCGTGCCTAATGTTTGCAAAATTTTTCTCACCTGCAATCTGGAATCAAGAGTTTGTTTGCATTCATTTCATAATCTAGATTTATCTCTAACCTAACCAAACTGTGGTCGCTATTTGACAAACTCTCGTGTACTTCATAAGATTTGATTAAGTTTATGCCGCTGGTGAGGACAAGATCAAGAATATCTTTACCCCTAGTCGATTTTTTAACTAACTGTTCTAGAAAAGCGTCATCAAGCATTTCCGTAAGTCTCGTTACTTCTCGGTCACTAGTTAACGTGTTCTATTTTATGTTGGGATTATTAAAGTTACCTACTATTATAACCTTTTTACTGCTTACTATAGTTTTGATTTCATTGTATAGCATCTTATCGTCGTCTTCTTTTTGCTTAGTAGGTCTGTAAATAACGCCGACCAGTAATTTGCTTATAAAGTAGTCGGTGATGTCAATATGAAGAAAGTCGAAAATTTGTGCCTGCTTTGCTTATCTTAATAGCACTTAGACTGTTATCAATATAGATCACAACTTCACCACCTACCCTGCAAAAGCTGTTATCGTAAATAGTTTTTATCTTGGTAATGCTAATTCGGCGATTAAGTGTTTATTCTAATAGTTTACCCACGTTTCTAAAATTCTAATAATGTTCGTTTTTTCAGTCACTGCACAAGATATACGTTCATTCATAAAGCCAAATATTGTAGTTCTTTACCTAATTTCCTATCCCAGTCAAGAAATCCTTCACTTCATTCAATAACCCCAATGATGTAATTCTTTAACTAATCTACTAAACCCGATCATATAATTCTTCATTTTATCCCTAATACCAATTATGTAACTCTTTACTTCATACCCTAACCCAAAAATATAATTCTTCACTCTATTCTCAAAGACAATAATGTAATTCCTTATTTTATCATGTAACGTAAACGAGTAATTCTTCACATCATTCCGTAATCCCGATCCTATAGTTTTTCACTTCATTCCCTGAATGCAAATATGTAATTTATCGCTTCATTTCTTAAACCCATTCATTTAAATCTTCACTTCATATCATACCCTAATTCCATTCATGTCCATCTATGCTTCACATCTTAAGCACAATAATGTAATTTTTCACTTTATTCCTTGATCCCAATCATGTAATTCTTCACATCATCTCTAATCCGTGTCAAGGAATTCTTTATTTCATTTTGTGATTCCAATCATGGAACTCTTCACTTAACACTCCAATTCCAATCATGTCATTATTCACTTCATTCCCTATATCCAATCATGTAATTCTCCACTTCAATTCCTAAGCCCAATCATGAAATTATTCATTTCATTCTATGATAACAGCCATGTAAATCTTTACTTAATTCCCTAATCCCAGTCATATTAATCCCAATTATTCAGTTCTTCATTTATTTCCTGATCCCAATCATGTGATTATTCACATCTTTCTCTTATCCCAAGAATGTAATTCTTCATTTCATTTCCTGATCCCAATCATGTAATTCTTCACTTTATTCCATAATTCCAATCATGTTAATCCTAATCATTCAATTCTTCACTTTATATCATAATCCTAGACGTAAAATTATTCACATCATTCCGGATGCCCAATCATGGAAATTTTCACTGCATTTCCTAATCCAAACGATACAATTTTTCACAGCTTCCTTAATCTCAATCATGTAATAGTTTACATTATTTCCTAATCCCAAACATGTACTTCATCACTTTAATCCCTAATCCGAATAATTTAACTATTCAATTCATTCCTTCGTCTCAATCATTTATTTATTCACTTTATTCCCTTATCCCAGTCATGTAGTTCTTTACATCATTACCTAATATCCAATTATGTAACTCGTCTCTTATTTCTTAATCCCAGTCGTGTTTTTCTTCACTTCATTCCCTAGTTCCAGTCATTTTATGCTAATATTTCTCTCGTTATATTTCCAAGTGTTTCACACCATCATCTAGAGCTGCAGTCAGGATCTGGACGTTTGCCGTCGATCGCGGGCGACCAGTGAATGCGTAACAGTCAGTACTAAGCATCATAATCATCAGTATACCATTTGTGTAAGGGTCCGTATTACCACCCCCTTCATATTACTACTTTCATCATTTTGAATAAGACTATAATCGCTTTGAAAAGAATCATCGATCACTAAGCCACTACCGAAGATGGCTACCATGCCAGTTGTTGGTTAACAACCCACTCCATCTACATTATAAGGTCCAGGATCTGTTGATGGTCAACAACCCTCTGTACCTACATGAAAATGTGTTTTATCTGATAATGGTCATCAACACCCTCCATCTACATCAGAAGATCCACGACTTGTTGATGGTCACCAAACCTCTGCATCTACATCAGAAGTTCCAGGACCTCTTGATGGTCATCAATAAACTCAGTCTACATCAGAATGTCTAGGACCATTTTAGATGAGTTTACATGAAAACGATAGAGAACAGGAGGCCTGACTTGCCGACGAATGGGTTTTGTGTTAGAAAAAAAAAAAAGCTCAGCTTGACGAGAAAATGTAATTCTTCTCAGCAATTTTGTTTAGCTATCACCGACTCCCCTCTTCTGCACATTATCCTTCTACGGTATCCGTTACCGCTGTCGTTTATACAGTTTATTTCTGACGTTTTCCTCAGAGTATACCTGAATTCATAAAGCATTTGTTTAAACTTCTTTTGAAGGTATATTTAGTCTTAGCATTCCCTACGTCTGAGGGTAACTTATTCCAATGTTCAACACACCTATAAGAAAGGTAGCTTTTCCCACGTCCGTACTACATCTTTTAGCTTTGAGTTTTATCCTGATGACCTGGTAACCGTATTTTCTTGTATTTCGAAAAGATGTTCGTGATTTATGTTGTGGAACTTGCTCAGAATTTTGAACACTTGGACTAGGTCACCGTGAAGTCTACGTTTTTTAAGTGAGAAGAGATCCAAACGTTTTAGCCTCTCTTCGTATGCCAGATTTCTAAAGGATGGGGTCAGTTTTGTCGTGCGTGTTTATACTTGTTCTAGATTTTGCTTATGTGTTTTATAGTTTGGGGAAAAACAGGACAGCATCTTCAGTGTATTCTTACTAGAGAAATATATAGTGTGAGAATTGTTTTGGTGTCTTGTAATTTATGTTCCTGACTATGAAACCTAATATTTCGTTGCCTTTTTTACTTCCTACTGGACACTGTATGGTGTACTTTAAATTGTTGCTAATGACAACACCAAGGTCCTTTTTCTTAATCTACTTTAGTTAGAGAGTTTCCGATTAGCTTGTCGTTGTAACGTATATTCTTGTCTCCAAAGTGTATAACTATACACTTGTCTACATTAAACTCCATTTGCCATCTGTGTGATCACTCTGCTAATAAGTTAAGATCTCTTTTAATCAATTTGCAGTCCCGCCTATTTACAGCTCTACCTCCTACTTTAGTATCGTCAGAAAACTTGGATATCTTAGACAAAACACAGAGTTCTAAGTCATTAATGCATATTATGAAAAGAATGTGACCTAGGACCGACCCCTGTGGCACACCACTCGTTATGTCTAACCAATATGAGGCTTCGCTGTTTAATATTATACGCTGATTTCTTTCGGTAAGCCAGTCTCTAATCCATGTACAGAGTTATTCACCGATTCCGTGTGCTTTGAGATTTTGGAAAAATATTCTGTGAGGTACTTTGTCGAAAGCCTTTTGGAGATTTAAATATTCTACATCAGACGTTACATTTTAGTCCCAGTTCTTATAAACATCATTAAAGTATTCTAGTAAATTTGTCAGGCAGGATCTTCTATTACGATAACATGTTGGTTGTCCGATATGATTATGTGATCGTCTAGAAATGTGACAATTTTATCTTGTATTATTTTTTCCGTCAGTTTACTTAACACTGACGTAAGGCAAATTGGGCTGTCTTACAAGGAACACTTTTTGTCGCCTTTTTTATATATAGGAGTAACATTTGCTAGTTTCCAGTTAGTTGGCACCTGACCATGTGATAGAGATTTGTTGAAGATATTTGATAAGGGGTATATCAGCTATCTCTTGATCTCTTTTTAAAATCATACAGCTAAGTTATCTGGGCCTTTGGATTTGTTACGTTTTAGTTGGTCCAGGTATCTAAGTATTTCAGAGCTCTTTATTTCTATAACCTTCAACTCTTCTTCATCAGATCCTTAAAACATTTTCTTTTGTTGCGGTATTCGATATGTTTCTTCAATTGTGAATACGCAGGTAAATGAATAATTCAGTATGGTAGCCACTTCCTTGCCGTCAATAGTTAGTGTGTCACGTTCGTTTCGTAATAGTCCACTTCCTTCTTTTACTGTGTTCCTTTGTCTATATATATGAAGAATTCCCTAGGATTCTTCGCAACTTTCAAGGAAATTCTTTTTCTTCCTCACGATTAATATGTCTTATGACATTCTTACACTTTCTTTTGATTCTGATTAATTCCTAGCGATTTTCACCGATTCCCGTTGATCTGAGATTTTTATGTTTTCTTCTTTTGGCGTATTAGTTCTTTTATTCTCCTTTTCATTCATGATGGCTTTGAAATGTTGCAAGTTTTCTTCGTAATTTGTGGAATATGTTTATTTACAATCTCGAGCAGTATGTTTCTAGAATTATTCCACATATCCACTAAGGTGTGAACGTCAAGAAGTTTTGTCCGATTGGTACTGCGAATTTCGTGCCTAATCGTTTCAAAATTTGCTCGCCTTAAATGTGGGTTCAAGGGTTCTTTTCATTTTTTTTTCATAATCTGGATTTGTCTCCAACCTATTCAAACTGTGATCGCTGCATGACAAACTTTCGCCTACTTTGCAAGAGTTGATTAAGTTTATGTCGCTGGTGGAGACAAGATCAAGAATGTCTTTACCCCTTGTCGTTTTTTTTAATTAACTCTTCTAGAAAAGTGTCTTCAATCATTTCCGTTAGTCGCTAGTAAACGTGTTCTATTTTATGTTTGGATTGTTGAAGTCACCTACTATTATAACCTTTTTACTGTTTACTATAGTCTTGATTTCATTGTATAGCATCTTATCGTTGTCTTCTTTTTGCTTAGGAGGTCTGTAAATAACACCGAGCAGTAGTTTGCTTTTGAACTTATCGGTGATGTCAATATAAGAGAGTCGTAAGCGTGCGTGTCTACTTTGCTTATATAACTTAATAGCACTTAGACTGTTATAAACGTAGATCGAAATTCCACCACCTAACCTGTATAAGCGATCTTTCGTAAATAGTTTGTATCCGGGTATTGCTAACTCGACGTTAAAATGTTTATTCTCAGAGTTTACTCACGTTTTTAGATTGCAATAATGCCCAGTTTTTCAGTCACTGCATAGGATATAAGTTCGTCGTGTTTAGTAATGATAATCCTGGAATTTTTATATATCAAGCATATTAACCTTGGAGTTGATTTTTTAACTGAATTTGCACTTATTTTTTAATGTCGGTATGCGTGTTTGTATTACCACTGTCAATTTCTGCGTGTTCAGCAGCGAGAGAGTTACTGTTCACCATCTGTTTTGGGATCGTGGCATTACTTTGACCCTCCCCGCACTGGACCCTCCCAACCTTGGTCCTAATAGTTACCGAAGAATTGACCTGTAGCTGTGCTAACCGTCTACTTATACTGCCTGAATTGTCCCCAACTGAACCTGCTTGACCTTTCTTCACTAATTCCTCTACCTGTGAGGTTAGAGGTAATCCCCAAGGATACCTACCGCCTAAGTCCCATTCATCCTCTACCGCTACCTTTATAGTGGTAAAACTAGACGCCTTGTTTCTCAAATCACTTTCACACAGTTTCCCACCGCACCGATCCACCTCCTACAGCTTCCCCCTCACCTTCCCCCATTGTCCGTGTTTCTTCGTTAGCTCGACCTTGATTTGCTCTCCTGAATAGTTTAACTCAATCGAAAAAAGGCCTAATGTTTTCATCTAATACTCTGCCAAGGCGGGCTTTCCCTATTCCATTTAACTGAAGACCATCCCTATCGTACAGAGATCTGTCATGACTAAAATGGTCCCACAGGTCCACACTAAACACCATATCCTCCTCCCTATAGAGAGCATCGATTCTTCTGTTTATTCCCAGCATTCTGCTGAGGGTACAGGAATCGACGTCATACCTTAGCAGCAATCCCAATATCATACCTTTCCTTTGATTTTCTCTAAACTTGCAAATAAGTTTCCTATACTTCGCTAGTATTTCTTTCGATCTCCCATTAGCTACATTGCTCGTCCCCACCTGAACGACAAACATCACATCCTCGGGATCGTTTGAGACTACGCCTTCAAACTTATCTAGGACGTGTTCTATCCTAGCTCCTGGATAACACAGGTTCTTCCTATTTCTCCCCTTCGCACAAAACTCCTACTTCTGATGTGTGATTATAGAATCCCCGATCAAGATGATGCTACGATCTCACTGTGCTTTATCAGCTATTTCGCTGAGCGTATTGTGAGAGGAGTTCGTTGCAAGTTGGTTGTTCGGTAATGCTGGGACATGTTTTCCTCTCAGGTTGGATGTTGAAAGTATCTTCCAACTTCGTCTCAACGGTTGCTATCCTACTATCTAAGCTATCTACCCAAGATGATATACCTGTGTCAGTTTCCTGTATCGCAACCACTTTCGCCGCCAAGAACCCATCTTTCTCTTCCCACCCTTTCATCCTAATATCTAATTTCTCATGGCTGCGCTGTTTTTCCTCACACGTACCGAAAGCCTATAAGATATGTCGCAGAACAAACAATAAGTGTACTCACCTTCATCTCTGGGGAGAAAATCCCCGGTGAACCACCGATGGCATCTAGGGCAGACAAATCGAGATGCTGGAGCCATCTTATATTATTTTACTACGATTCAAAGGATTTCACTAAGATTCAAGTGGGTCATCAAGCGGCACACAGAAAGACCTGGTTGAAATTGGGTCGCTGGAGCACATCACCAACCCTCTCCAACTACATCAGAAGGTCAAGTACCTGTTGATTGTCACCAACATCCTCCATCTACATCAGAAGATCCACGACCTGTTGATGGTCACCAACCCCTGCCATCAGAGATTCAGGACCTCTTTACATGAGTTTATATGAGAAAGACAGACAACATGAGGCCTGATTGGCTAACGACTGTGTTGCCTGTTAAAGAAAAAAATGAAAGTTTAACGTGACAACAAAGTGTAATTATGCTCAGCAATTTTTTTACACTATCACTGACTTCCCGCTGTTGCACATTAGCCTTCTACTGTCCCCGTTATCGCTGTCGTTTATACAGTTTATTTCTGGTGTTTTCTCAGATTGTACCTGAATTTATACCGTATTTGTCTAAACGACTTTTGCAGGTATCTATAGTCTTAGCATTCACTACGTCTGACGGTAACTTATTCCAGTGCTCAACACACCTACAGGAAATGAGGCTTTTTCCCACTCCCTTACTACATCTTTTAGCTTTTAGTTTTATTATATTTGTCCTGGTAACCGTATTTTCCTGCATTTTGAAAAGATATTCGTAATTTGTGTTATAGAACTTTTTCAGAATTATGAAAACTTAGGTTAGTCTCCGTGAAGTCGACGATTTTGAAAAGAGAAGAGATCCAAACGTTTTAACCTCTCTTCATATGCCAGATTTCTAAGGGATGGGATCAATTTTGTCGCTCGTTTTTGCACTTCCTCTAATTTTTCCTCGTCTTTTCTATAGTTTGGGGAACAAAACTAGACCGCATGTTCAAAGTGTGGTTTTACTAGAGAATTATAAAGTTTGGGAATTGTTTCTAGTGTCTTTTAATCTATGTTCCTGGCTATAAGCCTAATCTTTGGTTGCCTTTCTTTGGTTGTTGTTTGACACTACTTAGTGTATTTCAGATTGTTGCTTATAACAACATCAAGGTCTTTTTCTTCACTTACTTTAGCGAGAAAGTTTCCGAATAATTTTTAGTCGTAACGTATATTCATGTCTCCAAAGTGGATAACTTTACACTTGTCTAGATTAAACTTCATTTGTCATCTTTCTGATCACTCTGCTAAAAGATAAGATCTTTGAATCATTTCGCCGTCCCGCCTGTTTACAGCTCTACCTCCTAGTTTGTTATCGTCAGCATATTTGGAGTTCTTAGATATGAGACCCGAGTTCTTAGTCATTAATGGATAATATGAAAGGAATGGGGGCTAGGACCGATCCCTGTGGCACACCACTCGTTATTTCTAGCCAATCTGAGGTTTCGTCGTTTAATATTACACGCTGCTTTCTTCCAGTAAGCCAGTCTCTGATCTATGTAGAGAGTTCTTCAACGATTCCGTGCGCTTTGAGTTTAGGAAAAGTTTCTTGTTAGGTAATATATTGAAAGCCTTTTGAAAGTTTAGATATATTACATCAGACGGCACTTTTTCGTCCCAGTTTTGATAACATTAAAAAATTCTAGTAAATTTTTCAGGCAGGATCTTCTTTTGCGAAAATCATGTTGGTTGTCCGAAATAATTTTGTTATCCTCTAGGGAAGTGACAATTTTATCTCGCATTATTTTTTCCATCATTTTACCAAACACTGACATAAGTCTAATTTTGCGCTAGTTCAAGGCACACTCTTTGTCTCCTTTTTTCATATACTGGAGTTTCATTTGCTGGTTTCCACTCAGTTGGCACCTGACCATCCAATAGAGTTTTGTTGAATATTTTCTATATGGGGTATATCAGCTCTTTCCTGAACTCTTTTAAATATCGTGGAGCTGTTATTTGGGCCTTTGGATTTCTTAAGATTTAGTTGGTCCAGGGTTTTAAGTATTTTTGAGCTCTTTATTTCTCTAACTTTCAACTCTTCGTCATCAGATCCTTAAAACATTTTCATTGGTTGGGGTATTCGAGAAGTTTCTTCAAGTACGAATACAGAGTTAAAAGAATAACTTAATGTGGTAGCCATTTCCTTGTCGTCAGTCGTTAGTGTGTCACGTTCATTTCGTAATGGTCCAATTGCTTCTTTTACTGACTTCCTTTGTCTTACATATTAGAAGAATTCCTTTTGATTCTTCTTAACTTTCAGGGAAATTCCTTTTTCTTCGTCGCGCTTATTCTGTCTTATGACCTTCTTACACTCTCTTTGGAATTTGATTAATTCCTTGCGATTTTCATCGGTTCCCGTTGTTGTGACCCATTGTTATATTTTCTTCTTATGGCAAATGAGTCCTTCGATTCTCCTATTCATCCATGATGGTTTTAAAATGTTGCAAGTTCTCTTTGTAATTTGTGGAATATGTTTATTTCCAATCTCGAGTAGTGTATTCTTAGAATTATTCCACATTTCCTCCACTGTGTGAAGGCCAAGGAGTTTTGTCCGATTGGTACCGTGAATTGCTTACCTAATGTTTTCAAAATTTGCTCTCCTGTAATCTGGAATCAAGAGTTTGTTGTCATTCATTTTATAATATAGATTTGTCCCTTGCCTAATCAATCTGTGGTCACTGTTTGACAAACTCTCGCCTACTTCTCAAGAGTTGATTAAGTTTATGTCGCTGGTGAGGACAAGATCAAGAATGTCTTTACCCCTAGTCGATTTTTAACCAACTGTTCTAGAAAAGCGTCTTCAATCATTTCTGTAAGTCTCATTCCTTCTCGGTCTCTAGTTAACGTGTTCCAGTTTATGTTATGACTGTTGAAGTCTCTTACTATTATAAACTTTTACTGTTTACTATAGTTGTGATATCATTGCATAGCATCTTATCGTCGTCTTCTTTTTGCTTAGGAGGTCTGCAAATAACCCCGAGCAGTAGTTTGCTTTTGAACTTGTCAGTGATGACAATATAAAGAGAGTCGAAAATTTGTGCCTGCTTTGCTTATCTTAATAGCACTCAGATTGTTATCAACGTAGATCAAAACTTCACCACCTACCCTGTATACACTATCTCTCGTAAATAGTTTGTATCTGGGTATTGCTAACTCGGCAATTAAGTGTTCATTCTCAGAGTTTACCCACGTTTCTGAGATTCTGATAATGTTCGGTTCTTCAGTCACTGCATAGGATATAAGTTCATTCAGTAATCCCAATATTGTAGTTCTTTACATTATTTCCTAATCTCAATCATATAATCCTTCACTTCATTCAGTAAGCCCGATAATATAATTCTTAACCTTATTTCCTAAACCCAATCATGTAATTCTTCACTGTATCCTTAATACCAATTGTATAACTTTTCACTTATTCCCTAATCCCAAAAATATAATTCTTCAATCTGTTCTCAAAGACAATAATGAAATTATTTATTTTGTTGCCTAATCTCAATCGAGTAATTATTCACAGCATTCCATAATCCCAGTCCTATAATTCTTAACTTCATTCCCTGAACGCAATTATGTAATTGTTCAATTCATTTAAATCTCCACTTCATTCCCCAATTCCAATCATGTACAGCTATGCTTCACTTCTTAAGCCCAATCATATAATATATCACTTTACTCCTTGACTCCAATCATGTAATTCTTCACATCATTCCTAATCCCAGCCATGGAATTCTTCATTTCATTCTTTGTTCCCAATCATGGAATTTTTCACTTTACCCCCAATTCCAATCATGTTATTATTCACTTCATTCCCTATATCTAATCATGTAATTCTCCACTTTATTCCCTATGCCCAATTATGATATTCTTCATTTCATTCTATGATTACAGTCATGCAATTCTTCACTTAATTCCCTAATTTCAATCATGTTAATCCCAATCATTCAATTTTTCAGTTTATATTCCTGATCCCAATCATGCGATTATTCACATCTTTCCCTCATCCCAATCATGTAATTCTTCACTTCATTCCCTGATCCCAATCATGTAATTCTTCATTTCATTTCTTAATTTCAATCATGTTAATTCCAGTCATTCAACTCTTCACTTTATATAATAACCCCAGTCGTATGATTATTCACATCATTCCCGATGCCCAATCATGTTAATTTTCACTGCATTTCCTAATCCAAAAGACAATTTTTCAGTTTCCTTCATATCAGTCAAGTAATATTTTATCTTATTCCCTAATTCCAATCATGTAATTCATCACTTTAATCCCTAATCCCAATAATGCAATTCTTCAATTCATTCCTTCTTACAGTTTGTCTCGTCGCTGAGGGGCTCAGTTCACGAGGAATATGTATTTCCACGATCCTCCTAAAGGCTTTCTTAACTTCTTCCTCTTTACCAAGGATGAAAATTTTCTTGTAATTCTATTCTTTGCCAGACAGAGAAATACTGACCTAAAAGCTACCTTGTAAACTGGACAATATCTTCCATTCCCCTTGTAGGACAATCCTATGTTTCTTTCGGGTCGATATCCAGCGATTCCTGGATCTGTCCGGCGGACCAGAGCTTGTGAGGTAAGTCCTTATGGTTGGTGAAAGTTTCCAATGCCAACAGCAGCACCACCACCACCACCCAATCATCAAAGGAATGACGTAGGTTCACGAAACTGGTGATATCCAGGCAAGCCATAGTCAGCTCATGTCCTCATCCTTCCAACGCTACATATACAGCTGGCTGGATGTGTTGCATTGACATGAGACATGAAGCTACCATAGTTAGGGATCAGGATTTAAGTGCCTATAGCCACTCCACCCGGCAGAGTCCCGACCATTCCTTCATCCAATGTTTCCTGTCATCCCGGCAGAGTTTCCTCTCGATGACTTAACATTTGGAGGACAGGATTATCATCCTTAGAGAGGATATAACTCCGCACTCTATCTGGAGGGCAGTCATGCTAGAGTTCTCCTCTACGTTTTCTTTCATTACTGAGGGACTATTTTCGTGGGCAAGTAACTCTTTGGAGGACGGGTCAAGCACCGCAGGGGCAAAATAATTCCACACTTTCCCTTGGGGTTTGGAGGAAGTCGATCCCTTACCTAGTGGTGTTCTAAAAATCCTCTCGTCAATGAAGGACGTTCTTGATGGGGAGAGGGGGGGGGGAGGAGGAGGAGGAGGTTGTGTCAATACTCATTGGACCTTCCTTATGGTATTCTTAAAATCTTAAAGATATCAATGATCTTTTACTTCTTGGTTTCATTAGGGACATGAATATTGACCTTCAGTCAACTCCTTAAATTGACCATATTCTTTCTTTCCAATCCCTAGACAAGACTATCCTTACTGGAGTGAGCACCTAGTGTCTCCAGTGGACCTCCGACATACCAGATTCAGTGGGGGAAAACCCTATCATTTAGCGGCGCTCTCCATTACCAGCCGGAGCTCTACACTATTAGCAGTAGGGTTATGAAAGTTAACCAACGGATCAAATCCCAGAAAGCCTCAGTCACTTCTTGCTTCTTTCTTGTCGTGCCACACTTCATAGTTTGACGTCTAGTGCCAGACAAGATTTGTCCGTCATGTTTACTCTCTGAAGATCGGGGCTGCGCACTAAACATCACTTACTGCTTTACTCATGGAATTAACAAAGATTCAGTTTGGCAAAAGTCCCTTCATTGCTCTCATATACTATTCTGGTTGTCTTTTCCTGCTTGGTCACGTACAGTCGCACCAAAAAGCCTATGCCCATTTTCTCCTTGATATAATATGAAACAATGAAGGAACAATTCTGATCACTATATGTGTTGCCTGGCGTGTGTTGGTAGGCCTGCTATCATCGGTGACAGGTTCCAGTTGGTACAGTTACTCGTTTGTAGCGTTTGAGTGGTGTGTAAATTACCGCATCATCGACAGGGGAGTGATATAGAGATAATTTCATGAATGACAGACATTCAGTGGGTACAACTGCTTGATTTGTTCAGGCAAAACTTATTTACCACACGACACACTGGATACCTTAAGTATTCAGTCATGTGCTGCCAGAAGACATGGACAAATGTTAGTTGCCAAGTAATACTTACAGCACGACATGGTAGGGCTAAAAAGAAAATTGATATTGCTCTTATACTAGCTGTGGGTGGTAACACAACTGTAATAATCATAATGTAATGCTGAAACTTTATTAATAAATGATAACAAAAATGGGCTACTATCAGCATTGGTTCGTAATAACTGAGGTCCTGTTGACATTGGCACTGAAATATTATTGTGAAATATGCATTTATTGAAACAGCTGGACCACATTGTAATCGCTGATTGTAAGTGCAATGTGCTGTAATGAAACTGTTGAAGTATGTGCTATACCCTCGAGATTGTTTGGGGGAAATACAGAATCAAGACAGCTGGTATGAAAGTGGGGGAGTGGGGGTATGGGTGGTCATAGGTTTTGTATCACCATTGCGTCCGATATGTTGTCATCAGAAACATCGCTTGGCTGTCATATGGGTGATGCCAGGTGATATGGATATGAAGTTGATCACTGTCATTGTAAAATCATATGACAAAGTAAGTTATTCGAAGTTACTTTCTTGCAAATTAAAAGAATGTCCGATTCGTCAGGTTCATATTTTTTGGAGCCTCCTCCAGTGTCACCTCAGCTCAGCAAATTATGCATTATAGTCTTATCTGGCAACTGAACCCTTACTTTACAAGTCATTTTATTTTCTACAATTAATTTGTGAACACCAATGCAACAAATTGTCACCGATTTTATGTATGATGATATATTCTATCAAACCTCATTCTGTTCTGTGACAAGTGAATTGTATATTGCAGTTATCATCTCTTTATGGGATGCAGCTCACAGTTAGACGTACCAACCATACCGAGTTGCTCCACATCTGTAACGTGTGATCATTTCCAAATACATAGGACCCTGGGGGCAAAGACTTTTTGGTGCGACTGTACATTCACGGAAGTTCATGGGAATAAAGAAGGATAAAACAAACAAGAAAGCACCGATTGACACAAAATAGTGTATGCACCGACAGAGAAAAAATGATCGAATATATTTTCTTTTTGTATGTTGAAGGCTCCAGTCACGGACAAAATTCCATATCAAGGCCGGGCCCTAATTGAAATATAGACAGAGTTGAGAGAGGGGGAAAAACAGACAGGGAAAGTATTTACAAATTTTTGAGAAAGTGAAAAACATGTCTCTTGAA
>JAYMFT010089148.1:0-14076 GCA_038088735.1 Panulirus argus | reverse complement strand
TCTCTCTCTCTCTCTCTCTCTCTCTCTCTCTCTCTCTCTCTCTCTCTCTCTCTCTCTCTCTCTCTCTCTCATGCTGTGCTACAATCAAGGGCAGATAAAAAGATGGACTCCTCTTCTTGACTCGCACTGTAATCACACTATTTGCTCCTCCAGCACCCTCATGCCTGATTTTCCGGGGGGGGGGGGGCAACATTTTGGTCTTCCAAGTGGTGTTCTTCTAATTAGGATCCCTCGTGCTTGGTCTACCAAGTGGTCTTCTTCTATTTGGAGATCCACATTGTTGGTCCTGCAATTGGTTTTGATTTATTGGGGACTCACGCGCTTGATATTCTTGGTTTTCCAAGTGGTCTTCTTTTACATGGGACCCCTATTCTTGGTCATCCGAATGGTCTTTTTCCACATGGGACCCACATTCTTCGTCCTTCAGGTGGTATTCTTACACATGGGACCCACAAGTTTGACCCTCCAAGTGGTCTTCTACTTGAGACCCACAAGTTGGCCCTCCGTATGGTCTCTATGGGCTGCACACAAAGACGTCAGAAACAAAGAGAGACGATCTTTTCTTTACCCACACAGAAAAAAAATTTTCAACCCACACCTCCTAACCCAAGTTTGGTGGTGATAAGACACCAGCCTTCTCTCGTGAATGTTATCACCATCTGCTGAAATGGACCTCATTAGCCCCACTTCTGCAGTGAGGTCATTTAAAAATCATTGTCTCATTAAGCGAGGGATAATTGAAGGTGAATTATGCTAATGGGCAATTCTGCTCAGGTCTGACCTGGGGGGGGAACACCAGGGTATCGTTGCATCGTCCCAAACTTTGGCCAGTAAAAGACATATCACCATCGCTGTGTCTCAGTTCTTTCTCTTCAATTACAAGCTGAAGAATCCCAGTCCTGATGTATCCGTCAACCCAACTGCAGTATGCTAATTAAGGCCCGCATTTGGAACCCAGAGGGCAATCCCTTACTCGGGATCTTAATCGTCTGTTTCTCGCTAATTGCCTCTTGGGATTTATTATCACCTTAGGGGGAAGAAAAGAGAGAGTAATCTCGTGTCAAATTACTCACCTCAAGTAGGACAGTTTTCCCCATCCGGGATTTTTTATGATGTACCAAGTCATTTACCATCAGTGGGACATACGTTCAACTTATCTCGGACACTCATTTCGAAGGGGTTTGATCATCACTTCTTCATGAAAATGCCTTCCACCTTAGATTTTATTCATTACTTTTTTTCCAGTTTGTAGGGATTTTATCAACAGTCCGTTTCACCTTTCACGTGCAAACATTATCATGTATCTCATACATACAAGATTTGTGCTCCTGTGACCCTCCACAGTCTACGAATATTACAAAAGTTCTTCATATGATGCTTGTGTTACATGTAACAAAGCCTTAGGAGACATAGCTGTAATGTCAGATAACTTTCTAATCCTACTTCCAGCTTATGCGACAGTCTGTTTGTCTTGAACATTCTGCATGTGGCAACTGGACACATTGAATAAACCAAGGTAACATATAGGCAGAAATAAGAAGGTAGCGCCAGGAGCAGACGAAGAAATGGCTTCATTTGCTCACGTCGACTTCTCTAGCTGTCATGAGCAATGAACGGAAACCGCAGCTCCCCGTCCACAGCCAAGCCCCTACAGACCTTTCCGTTGCTTCCAATGACATCTTCATATGCCATGGTTCATTCCATATACATATATTTGAGCACTTACGTACGGACCTTGGGAATGATAAAGTGACCTTTGGCCACACCTCTAACGAAGAGGCCAAAGTTCAGGTCATCAAGGATACACACCAATGTGCTCATGGAGGAGGGGGGGGGGGGAGGGTGTATTACCCTCCTACTTACTGCAGCGCTGGCTTTTGTTCAACACTGGCGAAAGATAAAAAAGAAAATAGCCGCGAAGAACGGACAAGAATATCAGTAAATGTGCGTTTTCCCCGAGGGAGAAAACAATGACACCAAGTTTTCCAGGCTGGAATCTCCTAACTTTGTCTTTATGCTAAATAACTTGCGGAAATAGATAAGAATTTCCGCGCTAATGATAGCGGGAGCGCATTTATAAGGCAGTTTGTAGGGTAATGAAGACCTTCCATGTCTGAACCATGGTTGTGTTGAGGTTAAAGATGAGCCCTGTTCATAGCCTCTCATTAACGTAAAAGTTAATAGCCGAACGGATTTAATGCGATTATAAATGCGACTTCTTAGGTTAAGATTGATCGTTAAGTATTAAGCAAGTGCATGGAGACGTCGAACTCGCGTGTGAGAGGCATCACAGGGGGGGCTTCAGATCGATGCTTTGCAACACAGTACTACCACGGATGAGGTTGAAGGACAGCGCTGTGGCTGAACCTGACAGTAGCGGCGTGGTGGAGACGGAACTGACGCAGAGACATATGGAACGTATTTACAATATGTAAGCAAGATGGTGATTTGAGTTAGCTAGCGTCCAGTTACGTGGGAAAGAGACGCGTTTGTGCAAACTGTAGGGAATGAACAGCATCATTTTATAACACTTAGAAGCGATACTCCATATATTACCCAGTTACTATTACTACTGCTACTATACTACGACTGCTACTACTGCTGCTGCTACTACTACTACTACTACTATTGTTGCTACTACTACTACTACTATTGTTGCTACTACTACTACTATTACTACTACTACTACTACTACTACTTCTACTACCACCACTGCTATTACGTGTAGTCATTAATCCCCCAATTAATCCCCCGACGTACGCGGGCGTGTTGGTGAGCGTAATAACCATGTCGGGATTTGATTAAGGTAATCTACCGGAAGAGATCCCACGCTTGATTGTCATATGTCTGCAAGCAGGAGGCTGGCCAGCGGGCGTGACTGGAGATCAAATGCTTGATTGCAGCTGATGGGAACGAGTGTGTGTGTGTGTGTGTGTGTGTGTGTGTGTGTTCGATGAGGCTTTTTTGAGATATTTTGATCACTGAAGGACATATACAGTCGAAATATTTACGAAAAAGATCTCACTTTGCATACGAAATATTCAATAAATTCTACATTATTTCACTGATTATTTCGGATCTGAAACAGTCTCAGATCTAATTGACTCCGTATAGCTTAGTGTACGACATATTTGCTTTTTTATACGTTTCTGTTTGTCAAAATTCCAGAGAATTCTTTTGGAAAAAAAAATAGTGAGCGTTATTTAACGTGTGTTCATAAGTATAATGCTAAAATTATGCATAATTTTACTGCAAGCTAAGCGAATTATATATTATGATTATTTCCAGTGTAAAATTTTATGGATAATTTTTACGTAAAATGAGGAAAAAACGAAATTTATATTTTTTTTCCACCTTCGGGCATATGCTAGAGATCTGCCTCGCTAATTTGACTGAATTCTGAATATTAGTCACCATAAAGAAATACTGCTCAAACTATCGTCTGTGTTAAGGTAACACATTTCCTCACGCAAAAGATCTTCACTCAGGAGTAACATAAGGACTTGAGGTATAAGAATGAAACTAGCTTGTCTGCGGAAACGAGACGAACCATGTGTTTCAACAGGCAGAGTGAACCGGGTCTCAGCCTTAATTCTGAGAAGGTATAACTAAATTTGGTCAAGAGTTACACATCCACCACATTTAGAACTAGATGGTCCTTCAAACTCCTGTCGAATCTTCTCCGTCGTCACTCGCGGGACATCGCGTGGTCAGGCCAAGGGAAGAATGCGTAGGTCGAGAAAAATGACTGTTGTCACATGACACGGGCAAACAGTCTGGGGGTAAGCACCGCGCCCTGGTATTTCTACCACCCCCGTCCTCGCTCCATACCTTGTTATTGCAGCAGACGTAATGTATGTTTCTCAAGGGTTCCTCTATGATCTACCGCTGTGCACGATCATTCTGCAGTCTTCATATTGCATTTTTTTTCTATTCTACTTCATGTGTTGCTAGCAATATCACACACACACACACACACACACACACACACTTGGGTTCGTATCTTGGGCTCAGCAGTCAGCCCATAGCCAACCAAGGTGTTCATCTTCCCATTTGGGGCTGGACGATAAATGGGTACCTGACTTAGACTGGTGTGTTTGTATGTGTGTTTGTATGTGTGTGTGTGTGTGTGTGTGTGTGTGTGTGTGTGTGTGTACTGAAACTGAAACTGAAACTGCTAACACGCCCCTACCAAAGCAAACACACGTGGACCCAGACAAGCACCTCTGTCGCCAACACAAAGCCACCATCCTTGACCGCACGAGAGATTAACATTCCAATCCTGTTAATCACGGGCTTAAAACCCCGAGCATTACACAATCCTCTTATATGATCAAAACATGGGATTAATCTCCTTCCGTTCAACGGCAGGCTTGTGCCGCGTGTCGGGGTCTGATTAAGGTAATCCTCGGCGGGAGATTAAGCGATATGACTCGAACCAGACGGCGGAGGGAGAGAAGAGAGCCGACCGCCACGACAGGGAGGCAAATGCTTGAAGAGAGTGGGACGGGGAGGCTGGACTGTCTCTCTGTGTCTGTCTATCTGGCTGGCTGTCTACCGATCTGTGGCGGAGGAGAAGTGTTTCAGCTGTAGCGCGCGGTGGTGGCGCAACCTCTTCAGAGAGAATGCTAGGCTGGGCATCATGCCGGAGGTCGGATTAACTCATAGTCGATCGAGGTGGTGAAAGGTGATTAACTGATCCTGATGCGTCAGACCTGACATCGTCTCGAACGCCCGTAGGAGACGGAGAGACCAGATGATCCACTGAATGTCAGAGAGAGAAAAGCAGGCGAAGGAAGTACTCCCACCTCTTGAATATCTCCCAAAATTCGCGTACTTTTCCCTCCTGCAAACACTGTGTCGACGAGGCAACGGGGCGCCTCTAACGGCAGAATACTCAAGAGTTTCGACAAACAAACGAACCCAGATTAGTTTACGGCATAAAGCTTTATGTTGATCGCTTTTTTTTTTTTTTTGTCCATCCTGTTTTTGATCTCTCGAAATTGCATTCACCCAGTCAAATGCAGTGATTTCCTTTGTTCCCTTTTGTTCACGACTGTTTAAATTTTTTTTTTTTTCTTTGAGTTGAGGCACACGTTCAATTTCAGTGTCCCTACTTTCGTTTAATGATTCTTCGCGAGTCCAAGTATAGATATAGCCAAAAAGCTATTTGCTCGACAGTGTGGATGAAGGGCACATAGCAGGAGGTGGATTAAGGCAAGCACAAAACGTACAGTAAGGACAATGCATCGACGTAGGAGTTATTTCAGCTTCGTGTGATTCAATCGGTTGTTCGTGAGTGGCTGTTCGATTTCAGTGAACGTTACATCCTGTTTACATTTGTTCGGACGTATTCCGTTTCATAGTATGGGTCGTGGGCGTCACTATAAGCAAGCCTGTTCCATTACCATGGGTCGAGGTCTCACTATACCCCAGCCTGTTTCAATGTCATGGGATGTGCTGTCACTTTAACGCCAGCCTGTTTCTTTATGCTGGGTCGTGGCTTCATTAAAACCTAGGCTGTTTCATTATCGTGGGTCGAGGTCTCACTATACCCCAGCCTGCTTCATTATCATGGTTTGTGGCCTCAGTATACGCCTGCCGGTTTCATTGTTTCACTTCAGCCTACGGCGTAAGTCCTGAGTAAGAGAAACCATAGACTCACGCTACATTGCATAATGTCTTAGAAAAGCCTTGAAGGAACTCATTATACAGAAATAGATAGATCGATCGAGCGATCAGAAAATAAATAGGTAGGTAGATAAACAGACAGACAGATAGACAGATTAGCAGATCGGTAGGTAGATAGATAGATAGTAGAAAGGAAGGCATGTAGAAAAATACATACATGCATGCATACGTACATACATGCAGAGAGAGAGAGAGAGAAAGAGAGAGAGAGAGAGAGAGAGAGAGAGAGAGAGAGAGAGAGCAGACTCAAACCTAAGAAGATATTACCCGAAATAAAGATAGAAAACGATATCATCAATATACCTGGGGAACCTGAACAAAACTCCAGCGTTGGTCAAATAGTTGGATGATGAGACTCAGTCCTGGTTAGTACGAGGAAGCGAGAATGGGACGAGCCGAAAGAAAGCCCAGAAATGACTACCACTTCGTGGGGAAATAAGCAGCAATAGAAATCAGTGTGTGGGACAGATATAGAGGTCCACGTTGTTTCGCAAATCTGTCGCCAGAGCTTCACATTAAGAGAATTGTTCAAAAAAAGTAAAGTCTCTTCGAGCAAATATTGAAATTACTTTCAGGTATATGGATAAGGAAATGTTTGGTCAGTTATTCTTAACATACCAAGACTGAATAGTATCTCTCAGGTATCTGATCACCATCCCTAAATAAAAACAAGAATATTATTGAGAAGGTAATGAAGAGACCTTTTGATATGAACTGGGAATAAGAGGGTTGAGTTCTATAATGGCAGGTTGAAGACTACACAGCTATCCACCTTAGAGGAAAGAAGAGAGAGGGGTGATGACCTGATAACAGCCTTTTATAAGTTCCTAAATCAACTGGATTATGTTGACAGTAAACTGTTCTTCACGAGGTGCGGTACCATAGAAGCTGAGGAAGAGGATAGTTCAGACGGGCCGTAAAGAAATATTGGGTTACTCTAAGGGTGGCGAAACAAGGAGACGGCGAACGCTGGCAACTTTTAAAGATCTTAGAAGTCTCCTTTGATGATACAAAAAGTACAAAAGACGGAACCCTACAAGGGGGAAATCTCTCTCTCTCTCTCTCTCTCTCTCTCTCTCTCTCTCTCTCTCTCTCTTTCCGTATAATACACGTTGGTAAATAGCTAATGTATTCACCAGGGAATACGACTGTAAGACTCTCCCACTTTATAAGACACAAAACACTATTCACACACACACACACACACCCACGCACTAGTAAAGAACTCCCTGCCCGTACTGTACAAATAGGGAAATAACCAATAGGCAATCGCACACACACATTTCCCCTCCTATTGTCCCATCTCTCCCTCCTCTACCTGCTTAAGTCACCTTCTCTAATATTCCCTTTCAGTCTTTCATTACATATTCATCGTCTCCTGGGAGTGATTGCTTTTCTTCGTCGCTCTACAGTGAAGTCAGGGTGCGTTTGGACCACGTAGGGGGAAAAAAACAGTAGTAGTTGGGGGCTTGATTTTTAGGCTACAGGGGAGTGTGTGGTGTCAGTATCTGAGGAAAGACCATGTCTGTACTGAACAGACTTAGATCACGCACTGATATAGAGCGTTGCCAGTATCTGTGTTCGGTTACACAGGGTTACAGCATCGTCGGGAGCCGCCAGTAGCCACGCTGGAGGTGATTACAGTGATTAATCAGATCACTCCTTGCTGGAAGCAACACGAAGATTAATCGACTTGGCCATGGAAAGAATACGGGTGCAAAGAAGATTAAAGATCTTCCTGCGTTGAAATGGAAGGAGAGAGAGAGAGAGAGAGAGAGAGAGATAGAGCTAGAGAGAGAGAGAGCTCATGTAAGAATAGTTACGATGCACATTTTGTTATGGCAGTTGGGGCAAGGCTAGCGCGTAGCGCTCACCGCCCACAACTTGTCTGGCTCGCTGGACAACGTTACTGTTCTCGGCAGTCACTCCCGTGGCTGTAGTTGCTCATTCGAGGTTCATATCGGGTGTTATCATTAATCACGTATGAGAGAGAGAGAGAGAGAGAGAGAGAGAGAGAGAGAGAGAAGGGAAGGTGGAATGAGATGAAAATCGTGCCGCCGTTAGACGAGGCGAGTGCGTTATCACAGTAAATCTGAGGTGGCCAGAGAGGGGTGGGGGGAGAGAAACCCCCAGTTTCCCCCCCCCCCCTCTCCTCCTCACCTTCACCGGTAACAACCCCCCCTCCCCAACCCCCCAACCCCCACCCCCCAACCCCACCAGCTGCCTCTTGTAATGGACTCTTAATGCATTCCTCTTACCACGTCCGCCCTCCGCCTACCTACCCACTCCTGCTTTAATTGATTCCTGTGTGACTTTCTGTTTTGTGGGACCATGACGAGATTTCGGGCGAGAGATAACAGAGATCCGGTAGGATGTTCTGTTAAGGCTGCCCTCTTCCTTCCGTGAGGGTGTAGATGATTGTGAAAGCTATTGCTTGTAATTATTTTACAAAAAGCGATTTTATTTAGGCATGTAGAGTACCTTTGGGATGTTGAATGACAAAGAGATGGTCTCTGGATAGACGGGAGAGTCATTTCAGCATCTGAGGAAGGCCATGTCTGTCTCTAACAGACAGACGTGGGCGATTAACAGACTCAGTAATATTTCTGTTCACTTATACGGGATTAAAAGTTGGGCTAATTCTCATCTACATACAGAATTTTCATTCTCATTGACAATACTCGGTCGCATTTCGTATGGAAAAGGAAAACCTTAACATTATACACCATCACAATCCCTTTTTTTCAAAGGTACTTAGTTCCTCATAGTTCCTTCAACTCATATCCATCATCACTCGGTAACGTTATCTAAGATACAATCCAGAGTTCCCTTAGATTCAATTTAGCTTTGGGAGTTAAATCTACACAGATTACTGCCGGGTTGCAAGCGTCCTTCAAAGCCCCGAAGCCTCGCGCTGTGTTGCGGGTACTGCTTCTGGCTTATCTCTTGCTTGGACGTTACGTGCTCCTTGTTACCTTGGTGTCAGCGTAACCATCGTGTATCACCCGTTTCTCGTGTTACTTCTTGTTACGTAGCGTTAAAGTAAGCTTTCACAATTATCATTTTAATCTAACATTTCTCTTCAGAACTATTCATAATCACTCCTTTCGCAAACTTTCTGCTATTTGTCCAGAATCATTTAATGTCACTTCACAGTTCGGTATTTCCATCCTTGTTTGGTACGTTCTATGTGATGGGTACCGTCCCTTCCTCGAATTTACACTGGCTTGAGATATTCCCGGACCTCCAAGCAAGTGCGGCATAACACCTGACTGCTTCAGTACCATATATCAAGCAGGTGGATCTGGTGAGGAATCCCACCTGCCTCTCTTCGATGCTTACCTGTGGATACACACACACACACATACCTGTCTGTTTCCCCTCATTAATTAGCATCCCATTTCTCCTTCATCTGGTCCCCGTGTTGCTCAAAAAGACAGTATGATTGCCTGTCAATTGTTATCCCATCTTCAATACAGCGTCATGTCGGAGGCTCGACGTATAATCTGAAAGTACAACATCCGAATACACCTTCCACGCCCCACCCCCGGCAACACCTTTTGATTAATGGCACCCTCCGTCATCGTGCGGAGTCTGAGGGTGTGTGTGCCGTCATGTTCCGTGTCAGGGCTGTCAGGGGTACTTTGTAAAGGGTAGATATTCGAGGTTGTCAGAATTTACCCCTTTCTGAGAGTGCTGTATGCGTGTGTGTGTGTGTGTGTGTGTGTGTGTGTGTGTGTGTAAGCCCTGTGTTCCTCACCTTATTTCATGCACACGTCGAGAATCGTAATGGACTGACAATTTCTAATTGGCTCTAATGTTGGTAATAGCTCAAAGCTAATTACTGGGTTCGTGTCCCAGCCATTGCACGGTACTGCAGGAGATAGATAAACATCTTGCTAACCCAATTTAACAGTCGTACATCTCGCTTGATATATCATTTTAGCGGCTTAATGACACTGCTGCATATACTACGAAAGAAAATGGAGAGAGGGTGGGTGCTGCGTGGCCGTAGAAATACATATACCGAAGATGGAAAAAGACACAAATTTTTGTGTATATATCATAACGACCCAAGATAAGAGAGTTGATGAGTGATGGATTAAACATAGTTGGGAAAAGTCTTCGAGGTAATGAGAGACGCTAACAGTGATTACAATCACAGTTGGTACAGCTCGATGAAATATCGTGTTCCGAAGTGTGTGCCATGTGGAGGTCCTTCGTCAGGAGAGACAGTCGGGGTATTTATTTAGTGTTATTATGTAATAGTAAAACGTGTATCAGATCATAGTAGGCTTCACATGGCCTCTGGTGCCCAAAGCATGTTTTTCTCGGGCCGTTTATAAGCAACTGCGCTTAAAGCTTAGTTATATTTACCTACGGCCGAAATCGTTCCTTTAAGTCTTGATCAATGTCCTCTTGACCTCTTCAAGACTTATCACTGGTAAGGTATACTGGGCTCACTCTCCTCTTTAAGTCTGGTATCGTCCAGCACTTACAAACAGAATGACAGACGGCAAAGACTTCTCTACCCTTTTCGTAGCGCAACAGAGGCCACTACTGTGCCTACATGTTACCTAATTCCATTCTGTAGACTTCCGTTGGCCGTGGATTCAATTCCTACGTTTATCGAAACATTCATATTATCGGTTTATGATTTCTGGAACTAATTTTGGCTTCAACAGCGGACCAGAACGCTGTCTTATTTCAAGTCGAAATTCTGGTTTTACCCTGAAGGCAGACGTTTCACTCCCTCGCCGTGCTGGGCGAAGGGAATATTATTGAGGACAGGATGTTTAGTACATCGCTCACGGCGCTTGGGGGACAATCTGGGCCTCCATTTGTCTGACGAACATGTGTGTGTGTGTGTGTGTGTGTGTGTGTGTGTGTGTGTGTTTGGTATAATACTGAAGACACTGACATAGAACACTGCTTTTGTCTACCACAGACACGCCACCATCGTCCCAGCTCTTACCACAGTACCACTGCCTTGACTTTCACCACGGTCCCATAGTGTCTGCTCTCACCACGCCGCACAATCTTCAGGAACAAAGATGACTAGTAACTGAAGATTTTTTTTTAGAGTATAAAGCAGAAAAGACCATCTTCCTTGCCTGAGTGAGAGTTACCTTGACCCGTGGCCCTATGACCTCATAGATAAAGAGGAATCTTTTCTGTCCGATTGGAAAGCAGTATGTCAGATGTGAACATGAGCGATGTGGAAGCCAACTTGTCACACACATAAATGTTGTCTTTTGCTCGGGTCGTATTAGCTTTGGCTTCTTATTCTTTGACTTTATAGTTTCTAGCTACTTGTTGTTCTTGTCAGTAGTGAAAATAATGAATGAAAACGTCTGCCCAAGGCAGGCAAAGTAGAAAGAAGCTGCCGTGTGTAAGTCATTTTCTCCTCTTGGGTTCTTATATAATAAACTTAGCCCCTTGCCCTGAGGAAAAACGCGCCTGTGTAGCGTATTTTGGCTGTGATCCGTGACGCAGAAATCCAAACTAGCCTCGGGATTCGTTTTACCACACGTTCCAGTACCTTTGACCTCTGAATCATGTCTTCTCCCTTGCCCGAGACGGAGGGTAATGAAGTCTCTTAAACATCGTGTGCTGCAGAAGAACCACATTTTTTTTTTTTTATTTCTGTGAGAATGACCTTAACTTCTTAACTTCATCGGCGAGGTTGGGTAGGAGGAGCTGAAGTTACCCCGAGAAAACCATTTTCCTTGTCTGGGTCACGGTGGACCCCGAGTCATTGATCTTTCGACTCCAAAACCGGGTAAAGAATCTTTCTGGTCTTGAGGGCGGAAAGAGCCATACTTCTGCCCGAGGCAGGCAACGCGCAGCTGACGTTATTGCTTGAGGACTCACCGTTTCCTTTCGGGGGTCAGTGTGGCCTTCACGTTCAACTTTCTAATTCAAATTCAAGATGTTCCTTGCTTTGATCAGGAGGGACATGTTCCGTAAACGCTACAGACATGGCCAGTGGCCCTTGGGTAAAAAAGGAAACTTCTTGTGCGGGGTCACGACTATCTTGATCCACAGATTTAAAGCGTACGGGTCTCTCTCTATCTCTACCTCGCCCTTAGGGAGAAGAGTGGATAAAGTTTTGGTCAAAGTCAGTAAAGCGGACCCGAGGCTCGGAAGCCATATTTATCTTTCGGGCCGTTGTGACCTCGACCTATGACATTTCCACCCAGGGGAAAAAAAAAGAAAAAGGAAATCATACTACCATTCTCTCTGGCAGAAACGATGAAGAAGAAGAAGAAGAAAAAAAAAAGAGAGAACATCATATGCCATGAATGATTTACAAACGTCCCCGGGATACGAAACGCGCGAAATGAAAAGATAAATGAAAGAACTGAAACGGGAGCCAAAGTTGCTCACGAATATCTATCGAGCGGCAGATGACAGCAGCAGTTCCAGCGGCAGCCCCTCCACATCCGTCGCGGGGAAAAGTGTTCCCGAATTCAAAAACTGGAGGATGTATGAAGCCATGTAGCACCTCCCCACACCCCCACCCCCCCCCACCCACCCCCTGCCGGAGTTTACGACTTGGCTCTTCCTCTCCCTGTCCCTCTGCTCCTCTTACTTCCTCTTTATCTCAACGTCCACTGCCTCTCACCCTTCCCCCTCCCCTCTCTCGCTCTCACAGACGCAGGCAAGAAACTAGTTTCTTCGGCGACGAAGTTACGGATGATGGGGTATTTTTGCCACAACCAAAACTAATAATCAGTGCGTTCAAAGGAAGCATAGTTAGACAATCATTGTAATGATTTCATTTATGAGTGAATTAACCCGTGTAAGAATGGCAATAAAAGAAAGTGCATAATCGTTTCATTCTCCTCTTTTTTTTTTTTAACAATAGCAGCTGAAGTTCTGCCCCAAATTACCCCACGGCTGAAGTTAGAGACCAGAAAGTGTTTTCGAATGATCATCTCCAGTAGAATACCCGTGTCAAGTACATCACATAGTGTCACATGTCATTACATGGTGTTACATGTCAGTGCGATATACAGTGTTCTTTCGTGGGTATATTTCTGTAGGATGATAAGCCAGGAGTGGTGGAGTCAGAAGGAGCCTTCTGCTTTACTATCATGTCTCCAACCTTGTCCATTAAGAATGTATGAGATTGTTACTGTCTTCCAGTTGATAACCCTCCTCCTCCTCCTCCTCCTTTCAACCTCCTTTTCCTATCAACCTCTTCTTCGTCTCACTCTCCTCTGCCATTCACCATCCTCTTTCTCTCATCCTCACTCTCTCTCTTTCTCTCCTATTTCTCACATCGTACTCTTCCTGTTACGTTCCTATTCCTCCTGCCAGTTCCACGGCCTCCATCGTCTTTATTGGATTACAATAAACCATTTCTTCTCAGCAGCCTTCCCGAATTTTGTCCAAATTGAGAGTAATTATACCTAACTACATAATCCTTTACGTAATTGATTATAGTCATTATCACTCTTAGTATATAAAAGTTCAATTGCCTGATATTTTTAAAGCAGCGAATCAAAATTAGAATGAGAAATACGAATAAGATAGACTGATTTACCCACGTAATATCTGTTCTCATATTAGGTGTCAACATCCACATAGTGTCACCATCCACACAGGTGTCAACTTCCACACAGTAGGTGTCAACATCCACATAAAAGGTGTCAACATACACATTAAAGATGTCAGCATCCACACAGTAGGTGTTAACATCCACATAAAAGGTGTCAACATCCACATCAAAGATGTCAACATCCACACAGTAGGTGTCAACATCCACATAAAAGGTGTCAACATCCACATAAAAGGTGTCAACATCCACATCAAAGGAGTCAACATCCACATCAAAGGTGTCAACATCCACACAGTAGGTGTCAACATCGACTTTGTCATTAAGTCACTGGGTAAATAGCGAAGGATTCCAGTATGATTACCAGCGCGCGAAAACCCACTTCCATTAGCGGTGAGGCGTTTATCGCGCGGTGGGGGAGACCTGTTGTTACTGTCGCAAGACGGCCTTTTTTAACGTCGTAAAGTACCCGACTTTACGACTCGCCAGCGGCGAAATGTTATAACGACGAAACTCGCCACGCTAACTGCGGCAGACTGGTATATCAGGGTAATGGAGCCCAACTTCGGCGCCCGTAACGCACGAGTTAAGATGCCGCCGCCAGTCCTAGCCTGGGTTCGTGGTCGTGTTATCAGTGGAACACTAAAGTCTTTGAAAGCGATAAGATGCGTGTGTATGGACACACACACACACACACACACACACACACACATACACACACACACACACACACCATTCCTTCGTCTGTTCATGACGCTACCTAGCAGCCAAGGGAAACAGCAAACAAGTAAGAAACAAGAATATATATATATATATATATA
>JAYMFT010089137.1:0-14076 GCA_038088735.1 Panulirus argus | reverse complement strand
TCTCTCTCTCTCTCTCTCTCTCTCTCTCTCTCTCTCTCTCTCTCTCTCTCTCTCTCTCTCTCTCTCTCTCCCCGCCACCAAACAAACAGCAAATTGTTTGTCCTCCTCCTCCTCCTCCTCCTCCTCCTCCTCTCGCTCATACCATCAATAATACTTACATCCATGCAACGTGAGAATGGATATAGGTATTTCGCGTGAGGATACGCCATAAGCCGAACTCCATCCCTCGTAGCTCTGACTCCCCAGGTTCCAGCGTTCGCCGTGCGGGGTGAAAGCCTTTGCCTCTTGTTAATGTAACGTTGACGAACGTCAGGAATTCATGGATGGATTCCTGTAGCAGTACGAAGAGATCGACTGGTTCTGAGCTTCCCTAGTGATCAGGGTTTTATTATTATTGTTTCTGAGTGGGTTTTCTCACACCGCTTCTCCTCTGATGCGTGTGTGTCTGCGTGTCTGTGTACATACACGTAAGCGGAAAGGCAGGACACATATGTAAGTGGTTAAGAGACGGGGCAACCCGAGTGTAAAACTGCTCTCTCTCTCTCTCTCTCTCTCTCTCTCTCTCTCTCTCTCTCTCGAAACAAAAATTCACCAGAATAGAAATGTTGCTCGGAAAGGTCTCTCGACCCGAACAAAAGAAATCGCTGGAGGCAGTTCACCTCGTGTTGGTGACTGGCCGGGTCTGGCTATATTGGAATTTGGTTGTGAGGAGGATATTTTACCTCGCCGGGGAATTGAGGTGGATCACGCACCATTCCTCCTGGGAAGAACTGCCACTGAGGATCACCGTGGAACTCGGAGGAGGATCAGCGCCTCAGCTTTCCATGGACTCCCACGGGATTACATTTCGCCCCTGGTGAACCTACCACTGAGGAACTGTGGATCACATTTTGCCCTTCGTAATCCTACCACTGAGGAAGGGAGTGTCACATTTCGCCCCTCGTGAACCTACCACTGAGGGACGAATGATCACATTTTGTCCTTCGTGAACCCACTACCACTAAGGAAGGGATGATCACATTTTGCCTCTCACGACAATAATGTTTACGTTTCGTCCCTCACGCACACAGTCACTGAGGAACTGAGCAGCACATTTCTCTTCACGAAACGCTCATTAGGGACACCAGAACATCTGATGACGATAGTTGACGGTAATTAAAAGTTGGTTGGAGTCTACTCACGCCTCCTCTTTTTCACAGTCTCTTCTCGATGACCTTCTTAATCTCTTCGTTTAACCTGCTGACCTGCCTCATGGACAAGCTTCTTGACCTCCTGTTCCTTAATTCTTCCCTGATACTCTCCCGTATAGCATTGCAGAAAATCCCTCCATTCTCTTCTTGACATTATTTACCTTCAGTAAAAACCTGGCTTGAGGCACTGATGAGCTGAGAATAAGTATGGAAATGTTCATCACTAGGAGACACTAAGAAATCAGGTACAAACAGACACAAACCAAGTCTTCCATTAGGCCACAGATAACAATACATTTTAATGGGAAGCCCACGGACTGATAATGTCAGACGACCCTTATACCTTCAACGTACACATCAGGACAAAAGCTGACTCTTCCCAAAATGTGGCAGGCTGGATTTTACGGACCTTCAAGATAAGAAGGGAAAAACCGATGATGATAATACTCTTCTAGGCATTAATACTCTCATGGATAGAATATTGCTGTGTGTGTGTGCTAACTTCACCCCGTAGGGCTAGCGAGACTACAGTCTGTGTGCAAAAGATCTTTTACTACTGCACTGACAATGTAAAGGATCAAAATTACTGGGAACGGCTGCAAATGTTGAGACTCTACTACCTGGAGGGCAAACGGGAAGGGTATGTTATAATTTTCGCTTGGAAATTTGTGTAAGGCAAGGTTTACAATTTACGAAAAAATATTGTTTCCTCATCGCACTACAGGCGTGGAAGATACTGTAAAGTACTAACACTGAAGTCAAAAGGTGCCATAAGTGCAGTAAGTGAAATGTAAATATCTGGGGCCTAAGGCTGTATAAGTTATTGCCTGCAGCCTTCAGACACACCAATACTCAACGGTGGAAATTTCTAAGAAGACCTTGGACATGCATCTGCAAAGAGCACCAGACCAGCCAAGGTGTGGTAGTTCGTTATGCCTCCCGGTCATGTCCTCCAACATCCAGGTCGTGTCCTCCAACATCCAGGTCGTGTCCTCCAACACCCAGGTCGTGTCCTCCAACATCCAGGTCGTGTCCTCCAACACCCAGGTCGTGTCCTTCAACATACAGGTCGTATCCTCCAACATCCAGGTCGTGTCCTCCAACACCCAGGTCGTGTCCTCCAACATCCAGGTCGTATCCTCCAACAGCCTGATGGATCAGAGAAGTAGCACAACAGCTTAGTCTCATGCCAAACTATGAGGGGAGAAGACCTCCGATGTTAACGTAAAACAACGTGTGGTAAAGTTAAATTCACTCCAGCATTCATATATTTCATTGTCCATTTATTAATACACATATTCATTTATATTCACTTATTCGTCATTTTTGTTCATTTGCTCATTTTTAGCTGCATATTTACTCCTCTACTTGATTGTTCCTTTGCCCATTATTTTGTTAAGATACCACATATGTTCCACAGACCGGAGAACCAGCAAAAATATAATAGAAACTTTAAGCAAGGCATTATATCCCAAAGAGCAGAAATTACTGAATGACTTTGATGTTATAATTAAAGCAAACTCTTTGTAGAATTCTGTATTCTTTTTTATCTTATGAGGGACACACTTGCTGTAAATTAAATCCACAAACTGTTGTGCATCTTCCGTAAAGAAAATATCGCGAATGATATTTTGATATTTTTCAATTAGGATCACATGTGGTATTGTCTTAACAGCATAATTCACTGCGTCATCCTCTCTCTCTCTCTCTCTCTCTCTCTCTCTCTCTCTCTCTCTCTCTCTCATAATTCATTTACCTGTAAATTCCTTGAAAGAATATGGACATTCATATCTAACGATCATCGATAATCAGATCGATGACGCCCTGATGAGTATATCATTTAATAAGATCTCTCTCGCCATTATGAACGTTGGAGAGACCTGGCCTTCACTTGACGTTGTCATTATAGGTGGGTCACGGAACCCTAGCGTCTGATATTTCGGTTCCATGATGTAGGCATCTCTGGTGTTCCCTCTTCGAGGGATGTCGAAGTTCTACCACTACGCCACAATCCTGAGACAAAATTATATTCTTTGTAGTGCAAAGTACCTCGGGATCTGATTTATGTACACTCTAGTTTAGTGTGGTGTAATTTGCGTTTAGTCTTGTTCTTGGTAAGTGGTAATTCTTTTCTGATAGAAGGAACCAGGTCAGGGCGCGGTGCAAGAAGAGGTGAGACACGGGTCGCAGTCGCTCTTGATGGCAGTCAAGGGTACTCTGGGAACAGACTGGCCTTCTTCGACTGGTAGCGCCGGAGCGTTATGAAACTGGCGTACTGGAAGGATTTTTCTTTTATTAATGTGTAAAGAGAGGTTAATCTAGGTTAATCTAGAGTAGAGAGTGAGGATGGGGATGATGTGGACTATGTGGTCAAGGGAATAGGAGTCGATGGCATCGTGTTATCTGTCTGCTCCAGGGACTTTAGGGAAGTTTTCGACAAAGTGAACAGGTTGAAGTTGATAGACTTAGTGAGACTGAAGATGCTTGGAGGAACAAGAGGTGGACCAGCTAAGCTAAACCCAGAGTATGTAGTAATGTGGTGAGTTTTTACTTGGAACCACTAACAAATAAACAGTGAGTTGGACGAGGCAGCTTAACTGTCTCTTACCCTTTTTTCTTAGTCCGTGAGATGACGATGAAAGTCAAGAGAAAAACTGAGGCAAGAGTTGAAATCAGAGGAAAGCTTCTGAGTGACATACGGTTTGCAGGTCATGAGGACACTGGTAGCCAGTAAAGACACGGGTTTGAAGGACGATCTAAACAGCAGAGTGAAGGAGAGTTTGATGTAAGGCCCACCAAGACACTCTCCAGCCCTAGGGGGTTCTTCGGCCTTATCACTGACGTTCATCAGCTTATAACGACCCTTTCAGATAATGCTGGTTCTTTATATGTGGGTGCCAACGTTCGCGATAATTCCTCCACTGCACCAGTCTTCGGGACAAACACACTTGGGGCGCCTCTAGCACCAGGACCACAGCCAGCCGAGTTTTTGTAATCGACCAAGGACGAACCACGTAAACTTTGCCTCCTCGTCCTCCTCCTCCTTCTCCTCCTTCTCCTCCTCTGGCACTCTCAGTAAGTCCTCACCCCAAGTCATGCGCTACCACCTAACTCCTAAACGTAACTCTGCATGACTAACTCGACTGGAGAGAGGACATTAGGACCATAATCAAGTCTACACAGTCGACGTTTTCTTCCAACTCAAGACATTCTAGTAACCGCAGCTAAAGCTGAAAATCATATCGACACAATCTGTGTCCATCGTACGGTTGCACACGCTACCCCAAGACAGTTCTTCCTCATCGCCTCCACGACTGAAAGATGAATGAGACACTCGATAGACACGAACGTGCAAAATTAATTTCGTTCTGTACTTTGCTGTGATTATTTATTACCATGGTATGTATTCTGTAATGATAAGTGTATTACTGTATGTACTACTGTATGTGTACAACTGTGAATAATTTACTTCTATTGCGTTATATAATGTCTTATAATTACACTATTCTTATTGCATTTTATGTTATTATTACTTTCATCATTATTATTATTGTTATTATTATTATTATTATTATTATTAGTAGTAGTAGTAGTAGTAGTAGTAACAATAGTAGTAGCAGTAGTAGTAACTGTAGTAGTCTCATTAAAGTAGTAGTAGTAGAAGTAGTAGCAGCATTTATACTACGGTAATCATTACACAGATCATTAATCAGTCTAATAATTACTTTTTCTCCTACAATTTCCCTTGCACTGACACCCCCATCTACAACCTGTTCCACCACCCTCCCCAACAAAACCCTCCCTCCCCCTCCTCCTTCCCCACCATGCCCCACTCCCCCCATCCACAGTGCCTACCCCCCCCCCCACTCCTCTCTCTCTCTCTCTCCCACTCTCCAACATTAGTGTGGTCAGTCAACAGAAAACGGAAAATATAACCACTCATACCCAAGGCATTATTGGAGCACAAAGGAGTAAATAACTGTTATTAAGCGCCGGATTTCGAGAGCGTGCGTGAGTCCTCCAGTCTCTACGAGTGCGTGAGAGTGTACTTGAGGGCGTGCGTGAGTGCTAATAGCCGGTCTGCCCCTATAATGTGTGAAAGGCGGGGTATCTGCCTCCGCTTAGCTCTTGAATTATGTCGTATTTCCCAAAGCTAAAAGATTGTGTGCGTATCTTTCCTTACGTAAGGAACAGTCGTGTGTGTGTACGTTCATTTGTGCACCATGTACAAGTATGGGTATGCGTATGTCTCAGTAGACACAGACACACACACACACACACACACACACACAGATTATCCTTTTTCAAAGCTAAAGCAGAAATCAAAGCTAAATATGATGTTACAGTCAGTCAAAAGTAACCCTAGTGTTACCGAGTCAAATAACGGAACCAAATATGAATTAACAATCATCAATAAATATGTGAACCATGTTTTAAGCTATGCTCTTCAAAGTAACTTTGATATAGAAAATAAAATAAGGAATTAGAATCCTCCTCTCAAACTCAATGTCAAAAATTTATTTCCGTATAGAAATCAAAGGCAGCGTCAGAGGCAAGGTGGGTTGATGATTATAATGTCAGACATTATTCTTGGAAATACTACACATAACCCAGCTGCCTCCGGTAATGGTTGGATATAAGTCATTGTGATATATGGCCCACCAAGACCTATCACCATTCTTTCTTTATATCCTCCTCTATATCATGATTATACCACGTATATTTTGTGACTCGCTCCCATCTTTTTGCTTTACTATTACCTCATTAGTTATCTTTACTGGAAATCTGTCTGTGGTTGCATTAGCTTTCTTGTTTAATGATCTTTGCTAGAGTTTTACTCCCAAGGATTTCTTTCTCATATTATTTCTTATTCAAGATGGCATTCCTTCCAGGCACTACTACAGTCCGTCTCTTGCTTGGCGTTATGATCAATCATTCATCATGTTTTCACCGAGTGTCATGCTATGGGTGCTATCATTATCTTTGCAGGCGGATGTGCCATCCTCTTGTGCTTACCTAGAACCAACTTCATAATTTCGCTTTGTCAGAACACCATATATGACTGGGGCTCCCACAGCCTTACAGAAAGTCCTTCTGTGTACCGACATGAAGACACTCATTTGTCTTTACATTTGATAGTACTTTTTTCTATATTCGTGAATTTTATTCACTTGCTGTCTACCGCCTCGTAGAAGGAAACAGTCAGCCCCACCTTCGGAGGGCAGACGTGTTTTTGCCATATATTCCTGAACTCCATGCAATCCCCCCATCCACTCATGTTGCTTTGCCACACCATCTTACCCAGGGCTTTCACTACCTCCTCTCTTTTCTCCATTCCTCTCGACGTGGCACTGTCACATCTCGTTCTGTTTCATCCCAAACACACCATATCTACCTCTGTGTCACCTAAGGCATTCAGTAATCCCTCAGAATACTCGCTCCATCTCTTTTTCACTTCTTCTTTTCCTGATACCACTTTCCAATCCGCTCTACTCACTTTCGCCCCCATTTCTCCTCTTATCCTCACACAACTAACCTCTTCCAAAGCAGTACTGGATTATATGTCAATCGACATTCGTGGAAAAGAGAGGTTATTGAATGAAATCGTGATGAGAGCGGCGGCATGGGAAACGTCTGATCTTTTTCTTTGATGGACTCGAATGTGAAAGTTGTGGTAGCTTTAGGAAAAAGGAGATGATATGTGCGTGAAAGAAGTGTTGAAACATGGTGAGCTTAGAAAAGTGGCCTGTGAAGAGATGAGAATGACTGAGAGAAAAGTAACGGGATGAAGGAAAGTAAAACTCAGAGAATAAAAGAGGAGCGTTAGGCCTTGAAGGCAGCAGTGCTTGAGCATGCAAGTGAGGTGTGCGGCAAGCGGAAGGTAGGGTCTGGACGTATGAACAAGGGTAGAGAGTGGTGGGGTTAGGAAGCTAAATCGCTACTGGAAGAAAAGATGGAAGAGTGTGATCAGTAAATTCAGGGAAGGAGTGTGAGTGATTGGTAGGAGTGCATGAGAAAGAAGCAGGCCAGGAAGAATTTATAAGAGCTGAAAAAGAAGATAAATTAGGGACTGGGTGAACAAGTATATATATATATATATATATATATATATATATATATATATATATATATATATATATATATATATACATAATACATGTGTGTGTGTGTTTGTGTGCTTTAACATGCACGCATTTGTTAATCATCACATACATTGGTATGTACAGTCGTACGGAAAAGAGAGTCAGAAAGAAAAAAGAAGAGAAACTGAAAAGAAGAAAGTCCGCTGAAGATGGGAGAGAGTGTAGGCAATATCACCCGGAAGAATACAAAGCCAGTCGTCAGGAAATGAAGGCAAGATCGACCGGACGAATAAAAACTGAATCGTCTCTTCCAAGATCTGAAGACTGACGAACAGGAGAACCAGGGAGGAGTGGTGGGGGGGTGAAGAAAATGGGTGGTAGGTAATGGAGAGAACAGGATGGAAGATATTGAAGACAAAAGAAAAAAAAAATCTCATCAGCAGTATCCAAATCGCTCATCTTTTTGTGGATGAAAAGCAGCTGTGAGAGAATGAAGGAAGAAAGAAAATGAATACGAATCAGGAAAACTGAGAAGGAAAAACTTGATATTAAGAAACTTATTGAAGAAATCATAAGGTAAACAGATGTCGGAAAATCGTTTTATCTCACTGAATCCCCAAGTTGGTTGACTAACACTGTAACCCTTAGTTTGCCGACCGATATATATATATATATATATATATATATATATATATATATATATATATATATATATATGAGGCAAAGTGAGCCATACTGGGGGGAGGGATGGTACGCCGCTGAGTAAATGATGAGAACAGTTTTCCAGATATGTGTGCAGTAGTTGAGAGATGGGGGGTGGTGGTACCGACGGTATTCCAATGGGAGGTGGAGAGGGGAGGGTTGGGACTTAAAGAAGAAACTCCACTCGGAAAAGAGTTTATAAGCTGACAAGAGCTTGACTGGCTTGATGTTGCCGGGGCTGTAAGACCAAAGAGTATCGCGCTCTCTGATGGAAGATGTTGCGAGCATCACAGAGCATATATATATATATATATATATATATATATATATATATATATATATATATATATATATATACGCGCATTATCTGCTGATCGAGACAAAGAAATGCCGCTACTAATCAGATTACAATCAATTCATAGATTATTGGGTCAAACTATTGGATTATATGATACAGTGAGGCGTTACCGGGCTCCGCCTGCTTTGCTGTTACGCTCCGAGTGAAAAGTCACCTTCGGCGAAGTTGTATCATCGGAGTACGATCTCTTTTGGAGAACAACTCACTCCAAAGGAGTCTATGCTTTCCCTGCTACTGATAGTAGCGTAGAATTGAAGCCGCAGGAGCCCATGCAGAAGTGGTTTTGGGATATACCACAATAATGATATTATGATATAATCAGGGTATCATTCAACAAATTAGCAAATACTTGAGCGATATCCTTTAGCAAGAAAATTTTTTTTACAAATAAGGTACGGAAAATCCATTGGTAATAAATCGCAAATATATCTTGAGTGGCAGGATTATACATTATGATTATAAACAGAAATTCTCAAGTAATACAGGTGGTAGCAGGCGTCACAACTTTGCCTGTGGGAGTTTCCGTTCTTGGTAAGTACACACCACACTTGCACATCTCTATCTCCTGATTGCAGCCTCTAGTTAAAGCAGCAATAAACTCATGCATAACTCTTATCGTCGACAGACTATTAATACGATTATCTTATAATTTTCGTAACGTTGTGTGTATAACAGATCTCATATCTAAATAATTATTGATATTAATGTGCGACATATGTAAAGCAAGGCAAGAGGGAGCTAGAAGGTATGTATATTCGATGATGTATTAGTCGCTGGTTTGGGGAACATCAGGAGGAGAGAGTAAGTGCAACAACACCCAGTTGGCTGGGTCTCAAGTAACTTACTCACCGTGTAATTCCGACGGAACCATATTCTTCGTGAATGAAACGAAAATTACACCCTTTTGCAAAAGCATTTTCGCCTGGAACAAGAGTAGACAGACGAGGCCTTCACTGTACTTCTACTATGTACTCAGTAATGTGTTGTCGTGGACACGAAATTACACCCATGAGCAGTACTGCCCCAAGCAAGCAAATTCCAAGACAAACGAAACTTCATGCACACACGGAATTATTCAGGGAATCATCTTTCCAGGCGGCCTGGACTCGGCCAGGGGAAAAGACTATGTGTTTTCTTACATATATATAGAGGATTCAAGGAGCAGAATTGCGAATATGATTTACGGTGTGAATGTAACCTCTTGCCTGGGAGTGATTTATCGTGGCCATTATCATACCACGATGTATAATGTATTAGTTCCTGGGGCAAGGGTGGGGGGAAGAGGAGGTGGCAACGCTGCCGGTAAAGCCCAAATGCCTCACGGTAAATGTGGCACCACTGCCTCAAGAACCTTTGCCAGTGACCTGAATCAAAGGTTTTAATTAACCTAAAAACAAATGACCTGATGCATCTTTACGCAAAGGAGTCTTAAGAGGTCTGATGACGTCAGGTACAGCCGTGCCCTGAAGAATATTTGAAGTCACCGAGTATCTCCTGCAACGAAGCGATGGCGTTGACACTGTGACGTTCTGTAACGTCCGCAGACGTGCATCGGTATTCCACGGGTTTCTGATGGATATTCGTCTTTTCTTAACATCTCGAGTGTATGCGTTCTGATCATATTGAATGAACCTTTGGTCTGTGTGATTACTTTTTGTGATTGCTATCTGTGCGTTGCGGGGAGAGAGTTTTATACTCGTGTTGCCCTATATCTACATCTTATGTATGTACCATGTCTTTACTACTATGTACGTGTGTGTGTTTGTGTGTATCTTTTGAACCCCATGACGTATAAAAACTAGTCTCCTACACTGGTGCTACTGTATACAGCAATTAGTTATGTCTTATCTACTCATGGACGAGCCACTTTATTACAGCGGTACTCCTGTATCCTAAAGGACAACTGTATTGCGCAATTTTCAGGATATTGTGAAAATCGGTAAAAATTATTTTGGGTGATTGGAGACTGAACATGCAGGAGGGTAAAAGGCGTGCACAGGATAGAGTAAATTGGAACGATGTGGAATATAGGGGTCGACGTGCTGTCAGTGGACTGAACCAGGGCAGGTGAAGTGACATGGGGGAAACTTTTCAATAAGAGAAACTTTCACCAACGTCTGTGAGGAAACTGATAAACTGAATCATATTTGATATTTTTTTTTCCAATCTCATGACAAATAAACTGAAATCTGATTAATCTTCCCTATCAAAATTCTTGATATAAATCATCCATGAGTGTAAATTCAAATTTCTGCAGTTATGCAAAATCTTTTTAGCGTGTTGATTGGCACTTCCGACTGACCTTGGAAAGATTATATCGATTTGTTGATAAAGCGATCTAAAAAATAGAAAGCAATTTTCCTAGAAGGAATATAGAAAGAAAATGATTTAGGTATTCCTAGTTATCAATCACATTATCTCCTTACCAGTTGGTGAAAAGAGCAGTTGCAGTTTTAATTCTCATATGAAAGCGTCCCAGTGATTCACCTAAGTCCTTGAGCCCCAGGCTCTCGCTAAGCGCTCGTTTGTGAGCTCCAGGGGTTCTGTAGAGCTCACATCCTCCAGCGTCCTGCAGAATACCACAACCGCCTCAAGAGGCCCTCTCAACGTGCCAGTCTACGGCCGCCCGAGCTACGCCGATGACTCGGGAGATGTCGAGGCGGTATATGGCGCCTCCTCGCCGCGTCTCAAGAACCACTCACTACCCAGCACCCTGAAGGAGTCGAGTACTCAAATCTGAAGCCACTTCGCCCCCTTGAGTGCGAAGGGACGACCCTTGAGTAAGGCCGTGCCAAAGGCCAAGTCATCGTAAGTCCAAGGATCTTATCCTAGTCCTCAGGGAGAGTCGAACTCTCGTACTCAAGCGTCGTACCTTCGTGTGCAAGAGGCTTCCTGTTGCCGCGCCGTCTCGCTCGAGGAGGATTCGTACCGTCGTGCTCGAGGGAGGGGGGGTCGTGTCGTCGTCTCGCTCAAGCGGCGCACCGTCGTGCTCAAAGATTCAGTCCTTTAATGCTAACTTGAACGACCAATCTAGCGGAACCCACACGCATTTAGAGCTCCGAGTGCGTGGCGGTGTTCTACAAGCAGGGACATCAATAATCCACGAGTGTGGTGATTCCACAAAAGCTGTTTTTGCCACCCGCTAAGCTTCCCAGGCTGAAAGCCTCAGTCAAAGCCTTAAGCTTGACACGGACATTCTGGTAACATTCTACCAAATGTGGGCAAATGGGCTTTCAGCAGCTTTCTGATCGGTGCGAGCCGATCGAATAGCTGTCACCTGATGGGCTTAATGCTGTCACCTGATGGGCTTAATGGCTATCAACAAAAACAAATATGGCCGTAATGCCAGAATACGCGGAGCGAACGCTGATTACCTTCCTTGTAAATCAGATTTGGACGTTCGGAACGGTGGTTGAAAAGACAGCGCCCGACCCTAACTCCGGACGCCGAAGAGGGGAAGAGGGGAAGAGAGAGAGCGAGGGGTCGGCTCTCGAAAGAGTGTGGCAAACTGGTCCCCATTCTTTTCCCCCTCTTTCTCTCCAAAACATCAACATGGAACAAAATAATATTTCCAGTAGTGACAATTTTTTCCCTTTTTTTTTCCTTCTAGCGGGAACTGCTGCTGCTGCTGTGTGTGTGTGTGTGTGTGTGTGTGTGTGTGTGTGTGTGTGGGTGGGTGTGTGTGTGTGTGTGACTGTAAAACATATGAAAGTCTGGGAGCATCATTTTTTGGCGAAAGTCGAGGGTCTTACGACCTCTTTGAGAAGCTGTTCCCCATAACAGACCGAGGGATTGTCTCATCCATTTCGTATATGAAACTCGAGTTTTAAGAAAGGTTTCTTGCACACCAGAGACTCAGGGGGGGACGAGGGAAGCATAGAGGGCCAGGATGTGGCGAAGGAACTGGGCATCTTAGACAGATATGGTCACACTTTTCACGGGCGTCTAGTCCTAAAAGAACGTCTCCCGGAAAGTCAAGGATTTATCCACAAATCGTCCTCATTGTTTAGCAGTAACTCGACTTCCCCCCTCTGTATCCTATATGTCTTGAGACTCATATTGGAGCCGTTTTTCTTCTTTCCCATTTCGCGATGGGAAGTCGCCACAGATATACGATGCTTTTTTGCCTCAGAAGTCTGCGCCAGAGTTACAGTGCCAGCCGCTGAGACAACAGAGCAATTAAACGGACTGGTAGCTAACTCACGTTCCCTTTTCGTCTTGAGGGCTTGCAGCCATGATGAAGTATTGTTAGTGAGGCACCATAATGTCCAGGTGGTTTGTGTATTTGGCCATAAAGATCGATTCCATTAACGACATCAAATTTGGTTATTTTTGATGGTGCGTTTGAGTCTTTCTTATCATTGATGTACTGCGATTAGTAGGGAAAAATATTTCCTTACATTCAGAGTCCATGGAAAGTAAGCTGCCATTATTGACTGGATCACCCAAAACAAAATATACTCGATCAAGAACAGACGATCATTATTCCCGTCCAATCGGTTATCGCCGGAAGGAGTCAATAAAAACCCTTTAGTTCCTTAAGCAAGTAACGTCGTTACAGACCAGCAGGTCCTCTGCTACTTACCTTCTTTACGTGTCTATGGGTTCCAGAGGAAACATGACCCATTCTCACTTGCGACCAGTTGTGGTGGAAGGGAACATGTATACAAGTGTCTCCGTTGACTCTCAGCTTCTATATAGATGTCGAATGCTCTGCCTCGATAAGTGTACGGTATATTTAGGCTAGGGGTATATGCGTGTGTGTGTGTGTGTGTGTGTGTGTGTGTGTAAAAGTAAAGACATGATACATATATACAAGGTTAAGAGACGAGGCAACACGAGTGCAAAACTCTTTCCCCGTAACACACAAATGGTAAAATAATGTCAATTGCACACGGTCCTACGTGGCGTAGTGGTTAGCATTACTGACCATGAGTCGGCACGGGCCAGCCCCAGGGTCGGATATGGTCTCGAATCCTGGACATGGCAGTCGGCCCACACCCAACCCAGGTGTTTATCCTCCCCTCGGGGCTGGTCGATAAAAGGGTACCTGGCGTAGGCTGGTGTGTGTGTGTGTGTGTGTATGTGTAAAGATGAATAACAAGATTAATATAGAAAGCTAATTCAGGAAGCCATTCGGCTGAAAATACACAGTTGAGGAATTACATAATGGGAGGAGGCGACCTCACCTAAGAGCTTAAGTTTAAGTTGGGGCTGGTTACTTCCACGCTTTGGATAAGTACATCAATGAAGTGTATCTACATAGCACAGGAAATGTTACCGTGCAAATTTGATACTTTACACATTACACATCTAGTGGTGATTCGTTGAATATTACGTGACGTCAATATACATATTGGATGAGTTGCAGTAGTGCAGTGTTGACATACATTGTATTCAATGGTGAGCATTTAGTGACGTAAAGTTACATGCTTGAACTACAATAATACTGTGTTGACATATATTGTGTATTTATTGGTGAACATTAAGTGGTGTGGTGAACATTAAGTGGTGTGTGTGTGTGTGTGTGTGTGTGTGTGTGTGTGTGTGTGTGTGTGTGTGTGTGTGTGTGAAAACAAACACAAGAGTAAAGACATGGTACACATATACAAGGTTAAGAGACGGGGGCAACATGAGTTTAAAACTCTCTCCCTGAACATACAAATGGTAATTACACGCACACATACACACACACACACACACACACAGATCAGTCAAGGGTACTATATCCAGCTCAAACAGA
>JAYMFT010089127.1:0-14076 GCA_038088735.1 Panulirus argus | reverse complement strand
ATATATATATATATATATATATATATATATATATATATATATATATGTATATATATATATATATATATATGCATATAGTTTAAGCTCTTCGTGTCTTCAAGAAGAAGGGATTATTCAAGCCGACAGGTTTAAGCTCAGCAATGCCTCGATATTTACCGCCAGCTCAACATGACATGACATTTCTCGGGGCGCGTGGGTCTTGCAACACCTCAAGGAAGAGAAAGATCCCAGCGCAGGTTATTCTTTCACGGATCCTTTGAGGTACATGAAAGGTTCGCCTCGCCAAGAGATGTTGGGTGATATTATTCAGTCGAGTCGGAAGGGTGAAACTGGCAAAGGAGAACATACCTGAGGGCTTACCTCTGGCTACTGCTGCCCTTATCATCATCATCGTCATATATATATATATATAGATAGATAGATAGATATATGAGTGTGTGTATGTGTGTGTTCATATTTCCGTATTTCAGTTAACTAAGAGATTACTGACGATAACTCCCAATCTTTTGTTTTCGATATTGTGTTGCTATCTTGTCACAAACGTTTGTTTTTTGAGGATTTTTTTACTTTTTCCTTCAACCAGTTTGTTCTCTCGAGTAATGACCTGTTTACGTGTCGTCATATTTACCAGTATCATTAGGGAGGATTTCTCTCTACGTGTATCCTTGTTTGGGACGTAGATGTTGCAAAGGCTTTAGCGTGACCTCCGAAAAGGTCTCTGTCACGAGTAATATTCAGTTACATTTTTCAGATTGACTTTGGGTCGACAGGAGAGTCACAGCTAGTACCTCCTCTTTCCACTTACCAACTTTCCAAGTGATAACACCTTCGTTTCACACTTTACTGGTTCTGATTGCCTTTTAAGTATTCAGCATGTCATCTCAAACCTCCTGTTTCTCATTCACTCTGAAGTTTTAAGTATTTACTCATGAGTTCCCGTTTCCTTACTACATGGATTACCACCGTCATCTCATACATCCTTTATGTAATAAACTTTTGGAGTACTGGAACTAACCTCTTGCACCCTCTTTCTTCCTCTAACTAACACTGGAACGTTCAGCGCCACATACCCACATATTCACGTTTGACTCCGTATTGTTTAACACCGGTATTTATAACGATTCAGTTTTTAATTGACTCTTAAAACTGTTAATGTTGTCAGATTGCCCATCTTGTTTCCGATTGACTCTGAAGCGTCAAGACTGTCGGGTTACACTCCCCAAATGACTTTGGATCGTCAGCATCGTCAGCTCACATGTTCTGGTTCTGGCTGACTGTCAGCAAGTCAGTTCTGTAAGCTGCCGCATCCAGTTTCCGACTGAATTTAGCCGGCTTGAGTGGAGGTATATTAAATACTTCATTATCTTCCGTGCATCTGTTGGGAGTACACGTTTTATATATTTTTCCAGACTGTTTTAGTAATTATTTTAAAATATTTACATTTCCATATACAGGTCAGTTAACACGTGGATTGATATTGTAATATAATGACATATGACACCAAACAAGTAATTTTGTATTCAGGTAAACTAGAAATTTGTACCTGTCTTTAGTTTCTAGATTCTAGTGTTATTATTAGGTAAGACTTTTGAATCATCTGTCACAGTTTGTTTTCTTGGGTGTTTTCACTCTTCTGATTGACTGTTACTTATCTTCGTTATTCTAACTTCAGACTAATCGACCTGATCAATCTTTCCATTCTCTTGTATTTGCTATTTTTTTTTACCACAGTGATTGGGTCAGTGGATTGACTTTTCTTCTTTACTAACAACGAAAGGAGGATATAGAATCGATAATTCGTTTGAAGGGTTGCGTCAACCTATGAATAATGGAAGAATACCGTTATTTCTGTAGAGAAGAACAGATGAAGTTGAACCCCGAAATAAGGGTGAAAGGAGAGATAAAGCTGGGGTAATAATGAGAGTAATGAAGTAGCGGGAATAGCTAGCACCATGAGGATTGATTTTAGTGAAACAAGAGGTCGTCATGTTAAAGAGAATGGGCATTGAGAGGAGAAGAAGGGATAGGACAGTACTGGGAAGTGGATAGGACCTAAAAGTAAAGAGAAAGTGATGGATGGAATTTTGGTAAGTGACCCGAGAACTGAAGAAAAAAGCAGTATTAGCAGGGAGGGAGGATATGGGGGTATATAGATGGAGGGAAGGTGAGGTGAGACACAGGAATAGTAGTGAGAAGAGAGGGAGTGAGGAGGAACTAGAGGAGGGAAGCAGGAACAGGAGGATTGTGACTGGAAGAATGGATGAAGAACCGAGAAGAGAGTGATGGGAGAGAAGCATTCGAGATAATGGGGTATCAAGGGAGAAAGGGAGTTCTGGGAGGGTGCTGACTACAGAAGAGAGAGGATTTGGCGTATGCGTGATTCCAGTTATGTTTGACCTCTAGTGAAACGAGCAGTCTCATGAGCCTTAATCAAAGTCAAACATAATTTCGCAAAGCAAATGATCAGAAAGCAAAGACGATCACACGCTAGCGGGCGTACTGATATCCGAGATCGGCTCGTATCTTCGTGTTTGACGTGCGGGTCAATGACGTGAGTAATTTCACCAAATTTCATCCTAACTGAACGTGATCCAGTCAGGCTATTAATTGAAAATGGGGTGGGTGATTTCGGTCCACGGAAGAGCCGTTCGGCCGTTCACAGGAACGGCTGAACGAGGAACTAACCGCATGCTGTTATAAACCTACCGTGATTCACTAAATGCATTGACTGAACACTTGACTCTGAATCACAGAAACGCTTGGTCGTAAAGATGAACCATACGGGTCATTCATCTCGATTTGCACTGGTAGTCACAGAAGTCATCCATGCAGAATTTCAGTCCCGTGCAATCAGCATTTACGAAACAGATGGAGAAAAGTTTCCGTCGACATACATGAGGTAGGGTGAGACAGGAGGTAAAATGAGGGCACTGGGACGGGAAACCGCATGTGTTAGAATGTGAGACTGAGGCTCCAAAGGGAATTCATGATTTATAAAGGTAGATTCGAGCTGGAAACGCTGACATTTTGAATAAAGAAAAGTATAACTAGCTGTATGGCGATTGTGTACTTGCTGTTGCTTTGATCTCTGCATCATCGAATGTCATCCTCAGGTTATACAGTTGAATAGTATAACTGGTTGGTTTCATCCGTCCTAGTGTTTCTAGGACTTTATGAAAGGACTTAAGCATCATTCTGTGACTACTTCCAGGACCGTAATATATCACTCAGCAAGATCTCTTGTAAACAATGAGAGATGGAGACAGGGGAGGTTATATCTGATGCAGATTCTCAAAATTTATCAAGAAAAAAATGAAAAGAACACCATTGAAGAGACTGCATAACGATTTTGTTGAGTTACAGGGAGAGAGAAATGGCGGGAAAGCTTCACTAAAATTCTAACGTCTTTCACCCAGTTCATGTAAGCTGAAGGCAACGCCACGGCCTGGAATCCAGAGCCCCCACCCATCTCTTCAGACCGGGTCATTACCTCTCATCTTAACTTACCTTCTTTCCCCTCCACTTCCATTTACTTACCATTTAGCGTCACGTCTAACCACCTGCCCCCACCTTCATCACCAGAGCTTTATATCTATTCCATAAACCTAATATTTAAGATGCATTCTCCCCATCTCTGTCTCACCATTGAAACTTTGTGTTTTTCTTTCGCCTGTTACCACCCATATTATTCCTCGTCTAAAGCCGTCTCTAATTCAGATCTTGCTTCCTCAGCCTCCGGTAATACGCTTTGACCCCTTCAGTCCCAGTTCAGTGCCCCAGTTTTTTTAAGTCCTTCATTCCTCCACGAATTTTACTCCCAGTGTCAGACCTTCCTTGTTCATTCACTAGAAACTTGCAAGGCCTTGGGCGACCCTCCCTCACCCACTTTAAGTAATTTGTCACAACGCTGTACCCCTTCTCGTTTACAATGCTGGACAAAATGTCAGTTTATCTGGTGTAAGATTCCTGTAGCAAGAGTGTCTTTTGTTTCGAAAGCTTGGATTTGTACTAAGCAAAAAGAGTGATGTAAAATGATTTTTAAGTTTTATGACGAAGCCACTCTTGTGTGCTGGAAATGTGTTGGATTTTCAAGGTATACTTAAATCAGAAGTTCTTATAGATAGGAATTACGTTTGCCCTCTTGCTCTCCCTTTTAAAAAGATTACTTCTAGCAGCATCCTGAACATTTCAAGTGGTTTGTCTGAAGACATTTCATCTGGACCACGAGCCTCATATGGGTCAAGACCCTTGAGTAATCTGATTTAGTCTTTTCTAGATATTTTAATGCTTTCCAACACCTCATGCTAACGCCATCTGGCATGTGCTAAGAAAACATCTCTAAACTCTTTACCCATTTCCACACATACCGTGACATCATCATTCATAGAATCTTGCCTTTGAATCCCGTAGACCAATAGTACTTATCAGAAAAATAGTAAGGGCCAGAAAGGGCAATGGGACAATTTCGATTGGTCACCAAAGACTGTGGAAATACATACAATTCTACATACATGAATGTTATCTCCTTATGTATATACGTATATGTATTTGCTCAATACAAGATTGCGTTGAAGTGTTTCACATTGCAAGCACAACGAAAATTTCATTTTCGAAGCCACTCTGAATTTTGCTGTTCCTCCTGTCATTGGATGTGAATCATCGCTCTTGTAAGGATGTCTTATGTATATCACCTGCTGAGAAGCACCACAAAGTCACGAAGAATATCCTTTATTACCTGAATGTGATTATTCTTATTGACATGATAAATCTGTATAATTTGTATCACTCACCTTTTTCAACTGATAGCTGACTGTTTTTAAAAATGGGAATTAACACTTACAAGCAACGTAACATTAGATTTCTCTCGTTTGTTTGGACACGGCTTGAGGTGGTAGGGCCTTTGGCAGACTTATTGTATATTCACACGTGACATATTACCATAATCATATTCCAGCTCTTATTTTTTTTCTTTTTTCTTTTCTATTAGATTTCTGCAGTTTCTGAGTAGCATCGACTTTGACAATTTATGCAAGGTCGTGTGTTTTACTTGCAAAGTCCTGGAAAGGACAGAAACTTTTCCTGCAACAGATTTTTTATTTTTTTAATTTTCCCCTAAAGAGAATATATTTGACGTGTGTTAACAAGGGATGATTTTTGTATTTCAAGTTTTGCTATTAGTGGGTGTCACTCTGAAGTAAGAATCGCCATCTCTTTTTGCAGTAAGTGAATTGATTACGTTACTCTTTTCGAGGTGTTATACTGCAGCAAAGCATTGCGTGCCAACGTTATATCATCTCACTGGATCTGCACATCTGTGTTTGTTATCTTTCCCGTGTTATCTTTGAAAGATCGATTATTATTCCTTTCTCTTCTTTGAAAGATGGACTATTATTCCTTTCTCTTTTTAAGATTTACTATGTTTTTTTAAGCCGCTGGAATAATATTCTCTAACTATTTTTCTACCTGAATACTATATCACTTGTAGCGTTCTCAGTTCACTCATTTTAAAGAATGACTACTGATATCAAACTGTAGTTTAACATTAACATATCTTAAAGACGCGATAGATAGCTAATTACATTAGGTTATCGGCTTATTAGTTTATTTCCAGTGAGAGAAAACGTGCTCATGAATTATCTATAAGAGTTATTACTTCTGTTTGAATATTACCTAAAGAGTCGGTTAAAGGTTTAACACGAATTAGTGATAACAATAGATGTTAAAACGTGGCAAAGTCACTGTAGGATGAAGTATTCTGTGCCTCTTCTTCGTCTACCAACAGTTTCCCGATTCCATGCAGTTCTTAAGGAACTTCCAGTCCATAATCCTTCATCTCCTATAAATTCATTATTAAATTTTTGATTCTGTTTCTTTATCTTTGGTTTCACCCCTCTCTATTTAAGCTGAATAAAACCTCATTTATCGTCTGTTGTACGTCTTTAGTATTCATGGCACAAGCAGGTGGTTTAGAGCTGTCGCTGGACACACTAGTCATTAAAACAAGACAGAGACGCCTTCTTCAGCCGTTGATGCTGGCGGTGTGGCCGGGTTCTTAAGCTATTAAGATGTGGAGACTGAGAATAGCTCATGGATGTCACACAGCAACAGACCATTTAGCCTCGTAGGGACCCCAGTGGTTTTTTGCTGTTTGAATTTCTTCGTATTCCATGGTAAGAGCGTCTGAGAAAGGATTGGGGTAAATGTGCCACTTTGCCCTGATTTCGGTAGACGTGGATGCAGCTGGATATAAAGGGCACTTAAGGGGTGAGAGACAAGGATATACAGAAATCCATCTGTAATTAGGCGAAGGGACCAGATGTTGAAGGGGAAGAAGGAGAAATCATAGTATCCTTATCATCTCTTGTACTTCAGCGTCTGCAGGAGGACACTTACCGCAGCCACCTCCTTCCTGGGGAAACACCCTCACGCGAGAGGCAAGGAACCGCCACGGGTATTTAGGAGGACCTCCAAGCCACCTCAAGCAGCTCAAGGGACGGAGGAAGGCGCTGCCCCATTCCTCCCGTATAGTACAAGATTTCAGGACACTATCCCTTTAGCTAGTGCAACCATGACCATCGCCATTTCCTGGTCATTACTGCCTACTTGCACATCTAGCGCCATTTACCCAACACGGATTTCTCATTTTACTCTACTTTTGTATAAGCCGCAACGAGTGTTTTAGTTCAGTTCTTGGGATATATTTTTACTCTTCACGTTCATTCAGAGTATCATATGTGAATGATGTATGATATGGTAAAATTTTATGAACAGATATATGAGGGCGTTTGTATGTCCACTTCCTTTGTTATTTTTTTTTTCAGTTGTCGATATGCGCCAGACAGAAAAGTAAGGCATGAGGTAAAAAGAATTGCAACAAAAATCAATCCAAGTTTCGCTGTTGCTTATCGATCGATCCATCGCTTGAAGATGGGGAGGTATTTTCAATGGGGAAAAGGCAACAGATGGGAAAGTATTCCACAGCTTAGCTGTAAGAGAAAAGGAGGAGGCATAGCTACAGAAGAATTTAGAAATCAGTACCGTAACTAAGCCCAGAACTTAAAAGAAATCGACACTCAAGTCTGTTACCATGTATTAGTTGTCATTATTTATTTCATCTTTGCGTAAGGTTGATGAAGTGCGTAAATGCGTATATCATTAGTAATAAGTCTTGAGGAGCTGGAGTGCCCATCTTTTCAGGCTGCCAGAGGGTAGGGACATTTATTCGTAATATTCCAGTCTGGAAAACCTTTCCAAATATTCTTTAATAAGAAATACAAATGATACGAGAGAATCCAAAGCATTTAGCGGCATTTTCACTCAGGTTTTTTCTAACAGTATATGACCGTATGGCTAAGATACGGACACACACACACACACCCAGAAGTGATAGTAGTAATAATGATGATAGTAATAATAGTAATAGTAATAATAGTAACAGAGAAAAGTCAAGGCTGGAAGGGTACTAGCATAATGTCTCTGTCATAAAGTCGTGAGCCTTATGAGCAGGTAATCCCCAGCAAATCTGGCCTTACATCATAGTCTTATATTACCCTCCACCTTTAAACGCTTGCGAGGTCAGTCGACCGTGGAATTCGTTCTAGGCATTATTATTTTTCCCCTTTCATTATTAGCATGCTAAACGCGACATTTTTAGAGAGGATTAATACATGAATAAAATATTTTTTTTTTTCAACACTAATTTTACTTAATGTGATGGATGATGCAGGTGCTCATTTGGAGTGATTGGGTGACTGATTTTCAGGTACGTGTGGATGTGTGTGTGTGTGTGTCTGGATCTCTGCACGTGCATATCTGTGTATATGTTGTTAAATGTATACATATGAGTCTGTATGTGTCTACGAGACTGCGTTTCTGTGCGTACAATTGTGTGTATTTGAGTTTGTGTATGTGTGTGACTGCCTTTGTATATGTATTGCAATCACATATTTGTACGGGGACGGAGTTTTGACAGCTTCTTTTTTGTTCCTTCGTCTATCGAACTTTCTCTGCTGTGATTTAGCTTTTTGAGCTATTGTATGCCATCATCACAGACAGTCTCATCGCTAATCTTCTCCCCATTTATCCATTACCTTGATAACGTAAAGTTTCTTGTTTCCATTTCTTTTATGACGTGTGTCGTCCTCATCTTCATGTTCTTGTCTCTGTTTGCTCCGTCTTTACATGTTCAGAAGACCTGTTCACTCTCGACATCATGAAACTGGTGCCCGTAATCTTGAGAGCTGTGATTAAGTCATGTTTTACACTCCTCTTCCACCATGGGCAGTTTTATGACTTCTAAACTCTTCTTGGAATTGAGGTCTTCTTAGTTTTTGGTACCGTTATTGTTCGCCACCTCTTTTGGACCTTCAGTGTCATTTCAGTGTGCGTCTTTAAGTGTAGTGATCAAAATAGAAGCCTCATCTAGTTCTTAGCTGAGTGCTTCCTTCGCCAGCGTAAAGCTCGTCACATCTGCGCTTCTCTTAAAGTGTAACTCTGACGACACGTTGGGAACAAAAATCCCTCACGCATACAGACTCTTGTACCTTATTTCCTGCTAGATAGTAATCGTATCAAGGCCTTCTTTCACCGTGTCCCATCCTCATTTCTTTGCATTAACAAGGGTTGAATTTCCTCATCAGCCCGAGTAAAATGCAGAGGAATGAGGATAGAATGGTGGAAAAAGAACTCGACGCAAATATTATCTGGCAGGAAATATACGCTGCAAGCGTCTGTGTATGAGATATGCCATGGGAATTGACAGTATACGTACTCCGTCGCTAGAGTTATCTGTGTATATGTGTGTGTGTGTATGGTTGTTTGAGTGCATGGCATTTGAGTTTGCTCGTCGATGCCCGTCTGTTTCTGTCCATGAATGCCAATGTGTTCCTGCTTGTATGTGTACAAATATGTGTACTTGCCCTCGTAAGTGTCCGCTTTATGTCACTGTGTTTCTTTGTGTTTGTGTGCACGCATTTTTATGTGTCTGTTTGCGTGGGGAGAAACTATTGGAACGGATGGATTGGTGAGGGTGGGTGGCTGAGTGCGTTGCCTGAGCGAGGTTGGCGGGTGGACGTTGGCGGTTTGGCATAAACTAAATCAACTTAGGTTGATGAAACTCCTGCAGAAGGGCTTTAACGCTTCTCCTTGGCCCTGGTACTCATCTTAAGTCTTGGGTTAGGACACTGCCTCCCCTTCCCCTCCTCCTCCTTCGCCTCCTCCTCCTCCTCCCTCTTAAAGTTCTGGCAATCCCTCCAGAGCAGAAATGGTCTTCGTTAGAACGAACCCACAACAGTTACCAGACCCGAGTGGTAACAGAGTTTCAAACTTTGACACTTGTCTCTGTTTTGAAACATTTACAGGCTGGAACTGTCGCCCCCCACCCCCAAAAAAAAAAAAAAAAAAAAAAAAAACTTAGAGCGGTTTAGACAAAGCGCTCCTAGTTAATTCTGAACTCCTTTTACACTGAGTTCTTGCGGAAATGGAGTACTTACTGGATTTTCTTCTCAGACATCTGGGTCCTAGTTCTAGAATTGTTATCATTTTAAAACGTCATATAAACTCAAAAGATATAGATCCCTAGATATAATCAATCTGTAATCCATTGGTCAATGCGTATTATGAAGCCTGTGATAAATGGTTAAATGACTGTGTCACGGTGATGAAGTGGGAACCGCTGGTTGGGCCTTATAAGTCGAGGCAATGGCCGTTCCATCGGGAGTCTTCAGGCGCATTGCTCATACGAAGTAAGATACAGTGGGAGGGGATGCGGAAGATTGCTTTCCCTGGGGTGGGATACGCTGGAGGTAAGAGCATCTCCGGGAAAGGCCTGTGGACGGTGGTCCCTTGCAGGAGTAAACACGGGTGAATAGCGAGTGGACAAGATAGCACTACAACCTGGCTGTATTTAGGCGATGTACATAAATGCTCGTTAGCTACTGTAAACGAAATTCTACTACACAGGATCAACAAGCCTCACAGCGCTGGTGCAGATGGCTTTAACGCTTCATCGTTGAAAAGAAGACGAGGAAAAAGTGTCACGTGAAAGCAATGTGACTTCTTGCGTTAGGTAGCAGTAACATAGAGACATGGATATGGACTCGCTGGTGGATACGTTCGCACATGCGTGGAAGACAAGTCAGGAGCCCCGTGTGTGTGTGTGTGTGTGTGTGAGTCAGGGTGCCTCACAGTCCTTTTGGAGGTGACGCGTTCATACTACGGCGCAGTAAAACAAGAGGAGGAGTAGGAACATGTATCACATAGAAAATGTTAAGTATGTTGAGAGAGAGAGGCTCCTATCGACCCCCTGTTCTTCCCTTCCACCGGTTCGTTCTTTCTTCGTCTCCCTTCCTTCTGCCGTGTCTCCAGGATGTGGTAGCGAGAGACGGCCCGGCCGGCCGGCCCGTGCCGCCCTCCCTCCTTCATGAGGAGAACGTTAAGAATGAAAAAGATAAGAATATGATGATCTAAAGGCAACCAACCTGTTTAGGGATAAAATGATCCACAATTTTTTTTTTAATTCTTTCTCGAACCATCGTTTGGTTTATACATCTGTTCTTAGTCATCTATAAAGGATTTTGCCTTCTCTTTTGCTCCCTCCATTCGTCATTCTATCCTCCCTTCCCTTTTCCTTTCTCTCTCTCGCTCTCTCTCTCTCTCTCTCTCTCTCTCTCTCTCTCTTAGTATACCATCAGCTCTCCTCGTCATGGACCATCAGGTCTCATGTTTTCTAGCTCTTCCTCCAGCAGATAATCTCGTCAAAGATATATATTGAGACCATTTGATCAACAGCAGCTTTATCGACAGAGAACAACATTCATTTGTTCCTCGGGTAAGATTTGGAAGGTCAGATGTTACCTGGAGCAAAATAGATAAAATAGAAATCTGATTGTAATGAAAAGAAAAAATTAGCTAGGACATGTCTCGAATGTTTTATGAGAGAGTATTGTTCAACTCTCCCTGAAGATCTGCTTGTTAAATTGCTGTCACTACCCAGAAACCGTAAGTTGTAAAAGAAAAAGAGAAAATGTCGCAAATACATCTTGACTGCAGCTCAGACGAAATATCACAAATCCCTCCAAAGCTTTAGGACGTCCAAAGGATCTTAAGAGTCCATTTCAGAAGATGTCTCGTCGAAAATGACCCGAATCCCTTTAGGATGCTTCGAATCTCTCTGAGCTTCAGTCCTACCCAGGCCTCGGATATATGGAGCTGGAATGATCGCCACACACTTTAGACGATGCGGTTCATCGTAGCCTCGTTAAACTTGCTTCACAATTACTCCTTAACGAGCAATAATCGTTCCACTCCCGGTAGTTTTCCTGCACGTCGAGAGTGAGTGTCGTGGTGTAGGCGTTTGTCTGCGTTGAAAACGAAGAAGGGCCGTGGTGAAGGCATTGTCTGCGTTGAAACACCTCGCTTTCAGAGGCTTGGAACGTACCTCAACTTGTGTCTGATAGATGCGTTCAACCTGGGTCGTGTTGGGGGCGTGAACTACGCCGCTCTCGTCTCAGCGTCGGAAGCTCCTGTTTCTCGTGATTTGCATGTCAATGCGAGTCTGATAAGCTTGGGTGTGTTGTCATAAGCGTGTGGGAAATGCGTCACATTGCGACCATTACGAGCGCTATTGCCTCGTGATGTCCATGTGACACGTATGTCACAGATTTAGTGATATTCTTTTGGGGATTAAAATCCTTAGCGTGATAGGATGTGCTAGTGACATATATGTGTCACTATATTATAGGCACTGGCGTGATGTGGTGTGGTGAGCTGGTGGCATCTGTCAATGTCGGCATTATAGGAGCAGGCTCTGGGTAATGTTGTAGGCGTGGAGTACGTATCTCTGTGGCAGGTTTGGAGGAATGTAGATGATGTATCTCTCTGTAGAAGCCTTAGACAAAGAACCAGTCGTTTTCTTCGTTCTTGGTGTATAGTCATTGCATATGTGTGCAAAGGTATTTTAAGCCCAGAAGTACCACTGTCTGGGCTCTGTCTTCAGTGTAGAGAAAGGTTTGAATCACAGAGTCTAACCTCAGTCCACACTAAGGCAAACGTCAAAATAGTTTTATTGATGTGTGCACTGTACCTTGCTTATATCCGTTCTCTAATTGATTATGCTGCACCACCTCTTGACAGAAGCCTTGGGAGGCTTAATGTGAAATGAAATACGTGAATCACTCCACGTTCTTCCGGAACCACTACCATTCTAAATATGAGGAAAGAATTTTGTCGTCTTAGTATCAGAGGCAGAATATCTTGAGTAAGTCTTTGTATCAGTATTCGGATTTTCAGGAAAATGCTTCCTATTACGTGCTCAAAAGCCTTACAGTCTTTCTTTCTTTTCCTCTCTCCAAAAGAAGTCATTGCTTTAAGTAAAACTGTGCTCAGAAAGTATGGAATTCACTAAGTGTATCGTGTGATACAGCAGTTTGCACTGTCTTGCCCAATATGAAATTAGTATCTTGGACATCAATGTTCACTTCTCTTCCCTTAAACGCCAGCCGATGTCACAACCTAAGCTGGGGTTGGGAGTCGAAACTTGACACCCTGATCCGTATCGACGCCAGCGTTCCGCCATTAAGGAACCCAATGTCTCGCGAATGATAAACAAAGAAGGGTCTCTTTAGCATGTCGGAAATACTAATGTTGTAACACATACTGACGGAAAGTCGGAATCAGTAGCAAGGACATCAGGCCACCAAACTGACCCCTTTTGCCATTCTCACTGGCTTTAAGAATTATCAGTGTCGCAGCGAAGGATAGTTTGAAGGTAAATGATTCTTTCTCTTCACTTAGAGCAAAATGCTGTCCTACGGCATGTTTATGACTTGACTGTGTCAGTAGGACGAGACAAACATACCAGATCTATCCATCATGCATTTGGAGTACATTTTCTTTGGATCCCTTCACGTAGCCCAGAATTCATGACAGGATTTGATGTGCCAGCTAAACTTTATGGCTTGAAGACGTGCATGTAGCACAGACACTTTCACCCAGAAAGAACTTAGAATTTATTTTAGACTTGAGACGAATAGATGTGGACATTAGCTGCTTCATCTACCATCATGATATCAAGAAAGACGAACTCCATTTACCTGAATCAACGAACGGGTGTGGAAGACTACTTTCGGTAGAGCACACAACCTTTTGACTCAGCCTGGGTTGAAGATACCTATGGGACTTTGGTTTGTATTAAGCAAATGATGCAAAAGTTACCAGCAGAGTTACTCCTACACCCTTCAACACTGTGAACTCGACCGTTGAAAAATCAGCAAATCTGGTGATTATGCTCAAGCCAGCCTTTTACTATACGCGTGATGCAGGTCATCCAACAGTGATATTTTTACCCTATAACTGCCCATTGTCACTAGTTCATTTAAATATAACTTTCTATGTATTTCAGTAATCGTGGCTCAAATCCAGAGCCTTTTGTGCATTCTGTATACTCATTGATGCCACCGCCCACAAGATGGGTTGCAGTGCAGAATCATTTCGCCTCGTATTTTTTTTTTTCTTTTTTTTACGGCAAAAGAGCTAACGGGAAAAAGTCAAATCTGTACATGACATATTCTTGAAAATCGCATCGTTCTTTTACGCATTTGGGATACTCGTTGTTCTGTGCTCGTATTCAGGCACTGAGAGCTGAAAACGAAATGATTTGCATGGGATAAATCATGCATTTCAGAGCTTCCTCTTTTGTGAAAGCAAGAACATAGCTTCTTTATGTAATGAATTAGGGTAAAAATCGGACTTGTCATAAATTCTGTTGTTGGCATGATTGAGGATTACGGTTATAATTGATTGCTTGTATATCAAGCCTGGCTCTTAAGACTTATAGAAATCTAAGGCAATCTGAGATCATTCGCACATATGTCTCAATCATACATGTTGTGCACACAGATGATTTAATCTTTTTTTCTGTTTTATTCATACGTAGCTCGTAATTATTTCTATTTTATGTTAGCTGAGACGGCACGGGCAGCTAAGGCCCTAATCAAGGCCATCTCAATAACGCTATATATATATATATATATATATATATATATATATATATATATATATATATATATATATATATAT
>JAYMFT010089116.1:0-14076 GCA_038088735.1 Panulirus argus | reverse complement strand
ATATATGTGTGGTGCATATGTGTGCATGTATGTATATATGTGTGCATGCGGGGGGATGGGGTATTTTTTTTTTCTTCATCTGTTTCATGGCGCTACCTCGCTGACGCGGGAAACAGCGATCAAGTATAATAAATAAATGAAATATATATATATATATATGTTATTGTAAACAGGGAGCAGGTTTTCTCTAATGCACATAGAACTGAATATGACAGCATATTTATACTTATTAATCTTCTTTCTTATAATCTCCAATTTTCTCAGTATTATTCTACCATTAGGTGGATTTTAACCACCAGTTGTCCAAAGTTATCCCTTTTATTTCAATCAAGCTTTTGCCTTCACAGAGGCATCATCGGGAATCTACCAAAAAAGAGAAAAAACTGCATCACAAAACTTAGATATGAAATATAAAATTCAAACAAAATATATATATAAGAAACACACTCGGAAAAAACCACAATACATAGCTCATAAAAGTAAGGGAAAACAATAATAGCAATACAAATTAACAGTATCGTGACGGGTAGTATATGTTACATTCTAAATACAAAATATGGAAAGAGAAATATTGAAAAAGTTACAGTTGAGGAAACTCAGAACAAAATCAAATGAGGTATGAATATAGAAAGTCCATCAATGAATACACCAAGTAGGGCCAAGTGAGACCGTTATTGTCCGGATGTGGAGTTGAGGTCAGGTTGGGCTCGTCTGATTCTCTGACCTTCATAACCCAGGACCAGGTTGGTCAGTGATGTATTCCTCCTGTCCAGAGATGGCGGACTTGGTAGCTTGTGGGGGGTCAGTGATGTGTCCCATCTCTCCTAAAATGGCATTAGGTCTACATTCTATTGGCGGGCCATCAAAGAGCTATATGTTGGTGGTCATGTGTGTCTGGATGTTGATGACAGGTGCTTTCTCTCAAAAGTGAATGGCTTCTAATATCTCTAGTCTCCTATGATCACTGCAGCTAGTATTGATTTGGTATTATTCACTATAATCTCCCTCATTAGTCTCATTCTGTGCTTTTGTTCATGATTTTCTTTGATTCCACCTTTTGTAAGTGGAGTGAGAAGTGGCAGCTTAGGATGCAGGTTGTATGTCCATTGTAGTTTATATGATGAGGCTGACAGTCCTCAATACTGCAACAGTACTCATATACCACATTGGTACAATTCAAAATTCCAGAATGTCCTACCATATTGTTGTTCATTATGAGCAAACATGCCTTTGGATTATTGTATATTATCAGACTGAAATCCTTATTTTCATCATCGCTTTGCAGTTTCTGGCCACAATATCTCGCATGACCTTTTCATCCTTTTGATATGTTGTCGTAAATCTGTTCCTATTGTAAACTTTAATGCTGTCACTTTGAGGTTGTCTGTTTTCCAAGAGATGTTGCTCAAGCATGTTGTTCACGATGGTATCAAATTCAGTATTTGAAGATCCATTGTTGATTAACTTTCGCCAGACACGTTGAACTTCTTGGTGTAGAAGTTGCCAGGTTGAACACTCCTTGATCACTCTCCTCACATATGCACGAATGACGCTCCTCTTGTAATTTTTAGTGCATTCACTTATTCCATTCATATATTCACCTTGGTTGGTGGGCTTTCTGTAAACTTTGGTGACGAAAGATCATTTTGTGGCACAAACCATTACATTCAAGGAAGGAACCTTACCAATATTATTCAACTCTACTGCATATCTTAAGCAAGCCTGAAATTTCTCGGAGTCAGTTATGGAGATTTATTTGTGAGTTTAAGTGATTTTGCAGATGAAAATGTTGTGTATATATCTGCAGTAAATCTGGGGCATCATGCTCTCAGGTCGCAGTGCTGTAGTTTCAACATAGAACGTAACGTAAATGCCTGTGCAAAGAGAACCCCCAGGGGGACCCCATGGCTATTTCAACCACCAGCCAATAAAATTTGCCTTGCAGACATCTGAAAGGTGGTTTCAAGGTGCAGCCACTTTACATTTCGTGTAAGATATTTCTGGGCATCTTCAGGGAAGGTAAGACATGTTGTTGGTAAACATAATCCAGCATTATGAGTATTTGACTAGTGGAGAGGACAATAGACATAATCCTGGATTATGTTTACTAACACCATGTCTTATTCCCCCCTGAAGATGCCCAGAAATATTTTTAGAGAAATTTTATGTGCCTGCATCATGGAAGCACCTTTCAGATGTCCACAAGGAAAGCTTTATTGGCAGGTTGATGGGATAGCAATGGGGCCCCCCTGGGGGTTCTCTTTGCATAGGCATTTATGTCCTATGTCGAAACTACAGCACTGTGTCCTGAGAGCATAACACCCCAGATTTACTGCAGCTATATAGATGACAGTTTTATCTGCCTAGATACCTTAAACTCACTGGAAAACTTCTGTAAGCAACTTAAGGCTTAAGGTTTACAGTAAAGTTGAATGATAATGGTAAGTTAAGACAAGGGAAAGTATTTATGAATTTTTGAGAACACAAAAGACCTGTCTTTTGAAATGTGCCAGGTCACAGGTTTTGGGAAAGACATGAGAAGGTAGAGAGTTCCGAAGCTTCAACATGTAGGGAAAGAAGCAGGTTTCAAAATGGCATACCCTTGAGTTGCTGATGGTCACACAATAAGCATGTGATGCAGCAGCTTGCCGAGTATTGCATGGTCTAGCTAGTGGTGGGGGCACGCATGCAGCTAGCTCTTGGGAGCAAAAACCAAAGTAATATCTACAGAAGAGGAAAAGTGAACCAATAGTGTGGCATAGGGCATGGTGGTCAATTTTGGAAGTTAGCCTGGGACAGTTTATAAGTCGGACCACTTTCGACTTAACTCTATCAAGTAAGGATACAGAGCTAGAACCACCTCAAATATGAGAGCAACACTCCATACAAGGACAAATCAATCCTCAGTTCAAAAGAAGCATCTGTTCAGAAGAGAAGTTTCAACATTTAAACAGGACACCTAGCTTCTTAGAGGCAGACTTAGCTATTCTTGTAATGTGGGTTTTCCGAGAAAGAGTGGATGTTACAGTAATAACAAGTATGTATATTGAGTCAAGAGGTGGATTTATGGAACCGTCAAAGGAGAGGCAAGAGTTGTGAGAAGTTTTTGATAGAGGGATGGGTAGAAATAGAGTCTTGGAGGCATTAAACTTAACAAGATTTTATGTACCCCATTGAGATATCCTGTCCAATTTTGAGTTTATTGAGAAAGCTGTGTCAAGACGAGATGCAGATCGATTGAGAGAAGAGGGAGCAGAATTGAGGGATGTAATGGTTAGTGTCAGAACAGGATCTTATATCACAGACTTTTACAGAAAGCCCACCAACCAAGGTAAATGTGTGAATAGAATAAGTGAATGTATTGAAAATTACAAGTGGAGTGTCGTTCATGCATACGTTAGGAGAGCAGTCAAGGTGTGCTTAACCTGGCAACTTCTATACCAAGAACTTCGATGTGTCCAGTAAATGTTAATTAACTACAGATATTCAGACACTGAATTTGATACCATTGTGAACAACATGCTTGAGCAACATCTCTTGGCAAACAGACAGCTTCAATGTGATAGCATTAAAGTTTACTATAGGAATACATTTACGACAACATATCAAAAGGATGAGAAGGTTGTGAGAGATATTGTGGCCAGAAACTGCAAAGCGATTGATAAAGACAAGGCTATCAGCCTGATGATATACAACAATCCAAAAGAATGTTTGCTTATAATGAACAACAATATGGTGGGTCGCTCTGCAAGTAACAATGTGGTATATGATTACTGATGCAATAATGGGGACTCTCAGCCCCACCACATAAACTACATGGGACATGCAGCCTGCACCCTGAGATGCTGCCACTTGCTCCACATACAAGAAGGTAGAATCAAACAGCATCACGAACAAAAGCATGGAATGAGACCTGCCTCAAGCTACCGAGTCCACTATTTCTGGACAGGAGAAATGCATCACTGACCAAGCCAGTCCTGGTTTACAAAGGTCAGAGAGAATCAGACAAGACCAACCTGACCTCAGCTCCACATCTGGATGATAATAGTCTCGCTTGGCCCTACTTAGTGTATATAGTGTTGAACTTTTTATATTCCTACCTCGTTTGATATTGTTCTTCTGTGTTTCCTCAACTGTAAGTTCTATATTTCTGATTCCATTTTTTGTATTTAGATTATAACTCATACTACCCTTCATGATATTGTTTATTTGTATCACTTTTAGTGTTTTCCCTCACTTTTATGAGCTATGTACTGTGTTTTTATCTGACTGTGTTTCTTATATATATATTGTTTGTGTTTTACATATCATATTGAAGTTTTTTAACACAGATTTTTTTTTTTCTTTTTATTCCTGATGATGCCTCTGTGAAGGGGAAAGCTTGATTGAAATAAAATGGATAACTTTGGACAACTGGTGTTTGAGCACCCACCTAATGGTAGAGTATTACTGAGAAAATTGGAGAACATAAGAAAGAAGTCTAATAAATCTAAATATGTTGTCGTATTAAAGTGCAAGAAAGTGAGTTACAGACTGATCTGGGTGAGAATGAAAGTATGGACTCCCATGGCATAGCGGTTAAAGTTCCTGACCATGACACATTCATAGGCCGCCCAGGGGTCGAGCATATGGGTTCGATTCCTGGTTGTGGCAATTGGTCCACAGTCAACCCAGCTGTTCATCCACCCTTAGGGTTGGTCAATAAAATGGGTATCTGGCTCGGGCTAGGGTATATATATATATCCCTGGGGATAGGGGAGAAAGAATACTTCTCACATGTACCCTGCATGTCGTAAAAGGTGACTAAAAGGGGAGGGAGCTGGGGGCTGGAAATCCTCCCCTCCTGTTTTCATGTTTCCAAAAGAAGGAACAGAGAAGGGGGCCAAGTGAGGATTTTTCCCTAAGGCTAAGTCCTCTGTTCTTAACGCTGCCTCGCTAATGCAGGAAAAGGCGAATATGTATGAAAAAAAAAATATATATATAATGTTAATGGGATGGCCTTGGTTAGGGCCTTAGCTGCCCGTGCCATCTCAGCTAACATAAAAAAATATGACGAGTTTGGCAATTGTCATTGCTTATGCATCTCATACTGAGAGGAGTAAGAAAAAGTATTTTGGGAGGAGCTGAGATGGCGACTTTTATGCAAGGGACTGAGTACAGGGACCCTTCAGTTTACGTGGCTGTTTTTAGAATGACATGCATGGATCATATGTATCTTTTTTGAATTTATGTGGGGTTAATTTTAGATAATGTGACCATCCCTGGGCTGGCAGCACAGTGCTAGAAGTGCACATCACTATATTTGAGGATGACCCAAACAGAATGAAGTTCAAAGGTAACCGGAAATGTTCTCGCTAACATCAGGTGTTGTAAAGCAATCCACCATAAGAAGACAATGAACAGTAAACAGAACAACAGTAGATTTCTTTAGGAAGAAAAAGGACACTTGTAAGGAGGACCAGCAATCAACACCTAGTAAAATTATTGCTGAACTCACTGACCATCACCACCACAACTGTGTTATCTGATGTAGATGGCCCACTTACCTCATAACTCCTCCATCAGTACCAGCAAACAATTCAGGAACAGCAGTAAACATAAATGTTGGAATATGTTTATTTATTTTCCTTAACAGAATTCATTGTACAGTCTATATAGTATAGTATTTTGTATTTCCTAGTATGTGTATACAGTAAATTTTCAATGGTATTATATATGATACTGTCTTACTAATAATGAAACCTCCAACTCTCCATTACTTAAATTATTTGATTTACGCAACCATTTTCAAGAGCATAACTTTCACATACATAGAGGGGTCCCAATATTAGTAGTGGGACATTTTAATGCATGAGTGGATCATGTGGAGTTTAGGGTATAATTGAGGGACATAGGAAGCCAGGTATAAATGAAAAATGGTGATCAATTTATTTGGTTGTTTGCTTCAAGAAGATCGAAGACTAGGAATATCTGGTTTAAAGTATATGTGGGTAAGTGGGGTTAGTGGTCAGCAGGCATGATTAAATTATGTTCTAATTGATAAGTGTGCAAAAGAAAGACTGATAAATGTGAGTGTGCTGAAGGGGTAAGCTGGTAAGATGTCTGTTCACTCCATAGTGGAGGCAAGTGTGAAAGTTTATAGTGGCTCTAGGAAAAGAGGAAATGACATGACTGGGAAGAGGGTGGTGAAGGTGAGCAAGCTTGTTAAAAAGGCTTGTGTGCTGAGATACCAAGAGAGATTGGATGAAGAATGGCAGAAGGTAAGAGTAATTGATACTTGGTGAGTGGGCAAGGAATAGAAGGTATTTAGGGGAGTTTTGCATACATATGTAGGGGAAGCATGTGTCATGCATTTGAGGAAGGACAGTGAGTGATGGAATAAGTAAGTTAAATTGCTTATGAAAGAGAAAAGAGGTGTATGAGAACTTATTACCTTCAGAGAAGGACTGTGATTGATGGGAGATTGATGGGAGATGTACAAGAGAAAGTATACCTAGGGCCTTATCCCTGAGTGTATTGAGAAGCATGTGGAAAGAAAATTCACTGTCTGTGAGGGTGAAGGTGGGTATGTTAGATGGTTTAGTAGTTCTGATGGTGTTGTATGGCAGCAAAGTGTGGGTCATAGTTGATAAAATGCAGAAGAGGGTGGATGTGCTGGAAATAATTCCTTGAGGTTATGTGGTGCTAGGAGAGTTGATCAAATAAGGAATGATAGGATAAGAGAGAGATGTGGCTGTAAAAAGAGCATGTAAGAGAGCTGAAATGGTTTGAACATATGGAGAGGATGAGTGAGGAGAGTGACATAGAGGGCATACTTCTCAAAAAAGGAAGGAATAAGAAGAGGGAAACTAGGGATGAGGTGGAAGGATGAAATGAAAGTTGCTGCAAGTCTTTGATTGAGTGTGAGGCATGTATGGAATAGAGAAAATTGGAACAGTACAGTATACAGGGGATGAGATGATATCAGTGAGCTGAACTGTAGTATATGAAGCAATCATGGGAAGCCACTGATAGTTCTTTGGGGCTTGGCTGTGGTTCCAGTGAATTAGACATGGCTTCTGGAGAATGAAAGTGAGCAAATGGGGCCATTCCTCACTTGCTCTTGGCACTACTTCAATTCACAGGAAATAGGACTTGTGAACAAGAGGCACAATATGATTTTTTACTTTATTGTAAATGTTAATTGCACTAAATTACAGCATATTGTAAGAAATATACATAGTATTGAAATGAAAATAAGGCACATTTACATGGCTATGATACAGAAAATATATTAGTAAACATCACCTGTTATCAAGAAAATTGACCCATGCAAGATGCATTGAGATAGATGCTATATAATTTTCAATAATGCAGTATCAAACTTTGTTATGTTTGCCTAGAGGTTTATATAATTGATCTTTTTTACATAATGTTGATTAGAATACTCTACAAGTATTAAAGATATAAAAAGTATGATTTACATAAATTCATCATCATATAATGGTCAAAAGTTTAAGCACCAACTGTCAACAGTAATCAGTGAATGCTTTCATTTCATAATTTAATGATTTCTCACTGAAAATCATATTTTTCTATAAAGGTATTATTTACTTTCCTTGAACCATTTTATTAATGGTTTGACAAAATTTAAAATTCTTAGAATAAGTGGATGCAGTTGTTGACAGACTTCCAGTTATGCTTATTTGTTATTGGAGGTCAGAAAGGAAAAAAGGGGAATTTTCTGTTAAGAAATGAGCCTTAGTAAAACTGAGGTTCCACAAACATTTCATAGCCAATAAATATAACTCCTTGCATGTAACTTTTATAATTTTCTCCATTCAATCCCATACTCCAGTGAACCTGTCCCTCTATCCTGCTAAACCAAATAACATTGCTTTTATTCCCTTTTACTCTCAACTTCCTCCTTTCACACGCTCTTCCAAACTCAGTCACTATTGCAGAAGTTGCTGACTGTGTTTGGGAGTGTGTGAAAGGAAGTTGAGAGTAAATGTGCATGAAAGGAAGGTTATTAGGTTTAGCATGGTAGTGGGACAAGTTAGGTGGGATGTGAGTCTGAATATAGAAAATTTGGAGGAAGTGAAGTGTTAGATACCTAGAAGTGGACATGGCAGCAAATGGAGCCATGAAAGTGGACGTGAGTCATAGGGTGGGAGAGTGGGGTGAAGGTGCTGGGATCATTGAAGAATGTGTGGAAAGAGAGGTCAGTATCTGGTAGGGTGAAAATAGGTATGTTTGAAGGAACAATAGTCCCAACAATGTTGTATGGAAGTGAAGCATGGGCTATAGATGAGGATGTGCAGAAAAGGGTGGATGTGTTGAAAATGAAATGTTAGAGGACAGTATTTAATGTGAGATGGTTTGATCGTGTAAGTAATAAAAGGGGTGAGAGAGAGGTGTAGTAATATAAAAAAATGTGGTTGAGAGAGCTGAAGAGGGTGGGTTAAAATGGTTTTTACTTATGTAGAAAATGAGTGAGGAGAGATTGACAAGCAGGATATATGTGTCAGAAGTGGAGGGAACAAGGTGAAGGGAGAGACTCGATTGGAGATGGAAGGATGGTGTGATGAATATTTAAGCGATCGGGGCCTAACATGCAGAAGGGTGAAAGTGTGCAAAGGATAGAGTGAACTGGAATGATGTGGTATACAGGGGTTGAAGTGCTGTCAGTGGACTGACCAGGGCTTGTGAAACAGCAGAGGAAACAATGGATAGGGGACTGGTTTCAGTGCATTACACATGACAGCAAGAGAATGGATGTAAGTGAATGAGGCCTTCCTTTTATCTGTTCCTGGAACTACTTGTAAACAAGTATGAAAACAAAGAAAATAATTTACCTGAAATCCAAAGCCCTCCTCACTTTTGTTAGGTTGACTAAAGATTGTAGGATGGAATGGTAACTGGTTAAGAAACCCATAGTGTACATTGTCTTTAGAAGATCTTTTGAGTAAAACACAGAAAAAAAGTGGCACAAGGAAAGAGAATCATTCTTGCATGTAATTTTCCATTTTAACTCTACGTAAACATTTAAATTAATGATAATGATATGTACATGATGAGTCTAGACATATAGTAGCAGATATGAAAAGTAATGGACCAGTTATAAGCCCATAATTGACAAGTAAAACTTACAGTAACATAATACGACTGCTAATGAAAAGCTGTATCTACAATAGGTATAAATATAATGGCCAGGTTTTTCATCATGACACTGCTACAGAATGCCACCTCATCGAAACTCAAAGGCCTTAAAGGTTCCTGAGCATTATGAGAATATATTTGAGCTCTGTTCAATGAGTGATGAGGGTCTGAGACTTTATGAAAGAACCAGGATGAAGCAAATGTCATTTATTCATAATAAGACAAGAGATATTAAGATTGTCCTTAAATATTCACTACTCTTATTTGTGAAATATAGATAAGACTGTAATTACACTCTTTTATAGCCTGATGAAGGTAAAGAAAAATTGCATATACTTATATGAAAGACAGATTGCAGTTTGCAGCTTGAACAATAACCCTGAATACAATCTGTTATGTTGACAGAAGAGTAACATGGGAAGGGTGGTTTCCATATCAATATCTAAAACTGGCAAGTTCAGCCTTTTGTTGTTCAAGTTTTTAAATGCTTTTTATGGATCAGTAAAAGAAAGAGAACAGTTTATTGATTATTATAATCTTAGTATCACATCAGGATCACATGGTTAAGATAATCCAGTCAGAATTTTTCTCTTTGACACTGAACAAGTGGAAAGCTGAAAAAATTCTTGGCAGGTGGATATATCAAGTATGACTGACCTATATAAGTAATTGCAATGGCTGTATTTGTGTGATACTACCTCACTATATCATGCACAGTAACAGGTGGTAATTTAAAATGTCATATACTTTATAGAAGTTCATAATTTCATTTCATATGACCTTGCATTTTGTTTTTCGTATTCTACTAAATTTCATTCTTCTCTTATGCCATCAAAGAAAGCTATAGGTGCCATCTCTGGAGGTATGTAATGAATATTGTAATACACACACATATACTCACAAAGATAATATTAGTAAAACCTGTAGCTGTCTTGTCATTTACTATCCACTTAACAGTACAATAATATTGTTCACTTTAATGAAATAAAAAATTCTATAACAAGAATGAACATTAAGTTAAATATTAAAAATATCCTTTGATGAGAAAAATTTTAGCAGCTTGCTTTTCAGAGAATGCTGAACTAAGTATCCTTTTTAGCAGAGTTCTGAAAAAATTTCTGTACGATAAGGTTTTGTGTAAACAAGACATTAATATTTCCAAGGATAATAAATGAATTGAAATGTATTTAGGAAACACATTTTTCAATACTGAAAAAATAAAAATATTTAAAGAAATATAACACATATTGTAAAGCCATTCATAATAATGCAGAACTGCTCGTATGTGAACTTAAATTGTTTACCTTTTTATTATTTTTTTTTTAATCAACGTTTAAGTTGTACTGCTCGATCTGTGAGTGGCATCCCATTTTTTTTAATACATGATCTTTGAGCATAGAAGGTCTTTCTATACTGTTCTGTCTCTACCAGTTGCTAAACCACTGCTATCAATTGTTCTTGAACACTCAATTTAGGTATGTCATTCAGATATATGAGGAGGTTGTTGAGGTTTTGTATTTTTTATCACTCATTTGTTAATTAGTCATCTCTAACTCTTTTCTTCTTAAAATGCTGTTGATGCTAAACAACTTCAAGAGCAGTAGTGCAGCTTTATTCTATTGACAAAACTGCTGTGACTTCTTTATAATGGGAATTTCATAGTTCTTTCTATGTGATATGTTTCCCTTTGGTAAACTATTCAAGTTTGATGTTCTGATACTTTTTGATAGTGTTTCTCAGTACAAAGATACTTTTTTATCATATTTCTCTGTAGCAAAGAAGTAAGTAGACTGCATATTGTAAGTTTACCTTATATTATTTTAATCATTATTGTTTTATAAAACAGATGAGATTTGAGCTTTTGATTTTATAAAATATTTATAAACATCCTATATTATGAGTATTCATATAGTATTTTTTGTATATATTATGTAATAATCATTGAAATTATAAGACTACTGTATTTAAGTTGTTATTTTCTGCTTATACTGAACATTTATTTTCTGTCTGGATAGAGTGTACATTTATTCTTTCATTCAATTACGTATGCCTACTGCAAAGTTGTGTTTCAGCACTAAAAAATGTTGCTATTTTAGCTTTTCACTTCATATTAAATGGCTTTAAGTGAGTTTTCCACTCCTGCATTGACAGATTTGGGATGTTTTTTTAAGTGAAGTATCAATATAATTCAAATGAATGCTTTAGATATGTGAGCAAGTAATTACTGCAGTTAATGTACAAAAATTATATTATTGCGTATGTGCATCATACATCACTGACTAAATAATTCAGGAGCTAAATAAGCTGCCAGTTTATTCTTACCACAGATTCAGGCATCTTTTTATTTCACTATTGAAAAAATTTCCTTGTTGCTGGATAGATAAATGATAACTATACAAAGGAAGGCCTTACAAGCAATATTATATACAGTGATTAATGAATAAAGATAAATATTTGATAATTTATACATACAAAGAAGAATAAATTGCATAGCCTTTACAACTACATTTTCAGTACAGTCAGTTTGTACAGTGACATAATTAGTTAGTTTACAATGGGAAGGTTTTATTTATATATGTATGTATATATATATATATATGTATATGTAATATAAATATATTCAAATTTATTTACATATCTGCTTATTTATATCTCTGTATATGTATCATTATTAAGCAACTCCAGTTACCCCTTTTATGGGGCTCCTGCAGCTTTAGGGCTGCAGTACAATCAGTAGCAGAGAAATGATGGATTCATTTGGGGTAAAACATTCCTTGATGAGATTTTACTCCTTTTCATCCTGTGATGATGATACAACCTTGCCAAAGGTGATTTTTCAGTGGTGTAAACTCATGCAAGTGGTGTCCACTAACACCTATACACATACTGTATATGTACTTTATATATTTATTTATAGTTAGCACAGGACCCCTTTCTGAAAGGGTCCTGTTGTTACCCTAAGACCCTTTTCCTTGATGCTCATGCAGCTTCAAGGCTGCCCAATAATCATTAGTAGGAAGAGAATTGATCACTTTGAAAAACTGATAATTTTTTAACAACACTGTACTCTTTCATCAGCTGACAGTGATACAGCCTTGACAAAGATAATTTTTTGCTTTTTGTGTAACCTCAAACATGTGGAGTCAGCTAACACCATTATTCCTTACTTTCTGCCCCAGAAGCCCTTTGTATCTTTATTGAACTCCTGCAACACAAGAAAGCCAGCCATATCCATTGGGTGGGGCTATGGGTTGTAAAGTGTTGGGAATTTGTGAATGTGTCAGTGTAGGGAGAGTGCTGGTCAGGTGAGCAGAAAGTGGTCATTGTCTTTGTTGCAGTAGTTGCCTCATGGGCATGAGGGTCCTAGGATATTTTGAATAAGTATTTGTAGTATTGTAGGGATGGATGATGCCCTGAGCAGGGACAGGAGAGTGTGAGTTGTATATGCCTGGGGAGCTTGGTTTCAGATGGGTGGGTCAGTGTCCTAGGATATTTTGAATAAGTTTTGTAGTATTGTAGGGATGGATGATTCCCTGAGCAGGGACAGGAGAGTGTGAGTTGTATATGCATGGGGAGTTTGGTTTCAGATGGGTGCATTCAGTGGGATGGTGTTTAAGACTTATTTGGGAGAGTAGTTGTTTAGAGCTTTTCTGGCCATTTTACTGTGTATTTACATTGTTCCTGTTGTGTTTGATGGGGATGTGGATGGGTATGTGAGTAGAGGTTGCTGAAGTGCGAGGCACAGGCAGGGATGAGCTTTTTTTTCTACGTGTACTATGTTGGTTAGGTATGGAGTAGTTTGGATGGGAAAGGTCTTCTTCTGTTGCAAAGAATAGGTTGCTGAGCATGTTGAGGTGGGATTATATTGAATCTTTGTTTCAGTGTGTAGGTGTTGAGTATATGTGGTTGCTAGGCAGTCAGTGATAGTTCTAAGTGGTCCATTTTGTGTGATTCACAGTTCTGTTATGTTTACTTTTGAGGCAGGTGAGGCACAATTTATGGTGAAGTTGATGAATTGTTTGTAAAGGATGCTTGGGGATTATTATTATTATTTCTTTTTTGTCCATATCAAATGCCAATTAGTTTGTGTGTTAATTTTTTTGATGTGAAGGGTGAATGTCATGTCTGTATCATGGTGCCTTGTTTAGTGGGAATGATTTTCCATTAAAGATGACTGTAGGGTGCATGTTCGATTTGTGTCTCTTGGGGGTTAAGGAGTGATTAAAGACTTTCATGGAGATATAGATATTCTCTTCTGGGTGAGCCATTGTTCCAGTGGTGTAATGTAATACTGCAGTTTGTTGCTACTGTGGTGTTATGTTATTGTGAGGTTATCTGCATAATAGAGGACCTTCATATTGTTGTTTTCCAGAGGTTCTGGGAGGTTGTGTAAGAGGAAACTGTAGAGTGTTGGATAAAGTACTGGTCTTTGAGGCATCTACGGTAGAGTTTAAGTTTCTTACAGGTGAAGCCTAAGTGAAATAGTATAGCTTGTTGGCTAGCTATGAAGTTGGCCAACCAATTTTTGTCATTGCTGTGGAGGATGTTAAGTGAGTATTATGCGAACTTATATATGTGCATATTTTTTCATATGTTTTTGCCATTTATGACATGAACAAGGCAGCATCAAGAGGTGAAAAATTGTCACTGGGCTCCTGTCACTTTTCATGGAAAGTAATACAGGAGAGGAGGATTCCCAGCCCTCCCCCCCCCTCACTCCTTCCAGTCCTCTTCTGTGACATGCAGGGAATACATGGACAATACCCAGGGAGGAAATGAAGTGTTATAGATATCTGGGAGTGGACTTGGCAGCAAATGGAACCAAGGAAGCGGAAATGAGTCATTGGGTGGGGGAGGAGGCGAAGGTTCTGGGAGTGATGAAAAATGTGTGGAAGGAGAGAACATTATCTTGGAGAGCAAAAATGGGTATGTTTG
>JAYMFT010089115.1:0-28291 GCA_038088735.1 Panulirus argus | reverse complement strand
TTATTATTATTACTTTATTTACTATAATAACTGCAGGAAAGAACGAAATCCTCAGCAGACGAGGTGCAGGGGATGAAGTAATAGTTCAAGAATCCAGTTTGCGTGGTGAACACAAATAAATTGGCCCGGATATTACCAAACACGAGGGACCGCAAGGGTCCACGACACGCCACATAACCTGATCTTCCAATCAGATGGCCTTATGCGTCTCGCAGGAAAGCATCCGTGGTAAAAGCACCTTTTAGAATAGTTTGAGAACGCGGTGCGTGTGGACGACATCTGATGTCAAAGATATTGCAGATATGACCCTAAGAGAGCGAGTTATGATGCAGACGACCCTTAATACAGTCAAGGGTATTATAAAGACGAGTAAGATACACTACGAGAACGTTAGATAGAAAGCAATGAATAGAGCCGACCTAACCCAGAAGCCCTCTAAATACATTAGCAGCTGCATCAAATAGATTTCATTAAGTCTGTCAACGGTAAGTCGGAGATGGCCTTGGACTATGAGTGTCACAGATTAATCCCTAAACACATGACAAGTCATAGTAGACGTTAACTTGTATGAATTAAGAAGACTAAAGTAATAGCCTGAGTAACGGTTTAGAGTTTGTGCGGATCAACCCATTGTACATGTACTGGATAAAGAGACAATCTCACGTACAACTTACGGAATAACGCAGTCGACTTTTTAAACAATGAAGCACAGAACAGGAATACAACGGAATATACGCACAGCAACAGACCACTGGGTCTTTTTTGACCGTCTGTGATAAAGGAAGAGAGAAGAAACATTAGAGATTAGTGTGGTATGAGAGTAGGAAAGGCTAATGGATTATTGAAAACGAAATACCTGAAAATTTTATACATAACTGGGAAAGCGTAGATACAGTCAGTCGTGATCTTGAAGCGAGGTCTTTGTCAATGACTTTGTGATCTAATACCAGTTAAAATAAGAAAATAAATCGTCTTAGAAGTCTTTTTTAGTGCTACAAAGACGACCGCTCAGTATCTATAATTTCATACCAACCATCCTTGATTAACTTCTTAAGTACGACAACTCTTGAACAACTTGGCTTGACCCTTGTAGAAACTGAACTTTAAGGGTCAGGTCAAGGACTAGACCATAATACCCAAGGGTCGTACCGACGTGCTTAATTAAGGGTCGCACCGACGTGTTCAAGGGCCGTCCCGACGCGACGTGCTCTTGGGGTTAAGGACGAAGTGCAGGAGACAGGACCTACAAGAGGGTACCACATGGAACTCTTAATGAGGTGGCATATGACACCCACCTCAAAACTGACCGACGCCGGCCAGTTCTCTCCGAAGACCCCAAATAAACCCCAAACTCCACATTTACATCTTGTGCGACGACCGACCCTCCTTCCGCCGCTGCACTTGATGCCAGACAGCTCTCCTGATTCCGGCACCGATAACTCTTCCAACGTCAAAACTGGCAAGATAATGAAGATCCAGGTGACAGCTTTGGCACGGGCATCATCACGGTTATTACGCTCTCTGTTCCGCCAGCCTGCCTGTCGGATCCAGATTGCAAGCGGACGTGTTTTGTACATGATCTTAAAAAAAAAAATTGGGTGGGGTGGCGAGGCTCTCTCTATTTGGCGTCGGCGATGCGAAAGGATGACGACGGTCAACGCTTGTGACGACCGTGTGCACCCAAGTTACACTGCGTCCTCTCTTTCGCCTGGACATTCGCTTCGTGTTTTAACACCGACTTGCCGCATCGCTGAGGAGTAACGCAGCAGCGACGGCCGTCTGCGTCACTAAGGTTCGGCGCAACTTACGAGGCTCCCTCAGTCCGTCCGCCATCAACCCCGTACTATATTGCAGCACGATATTACGTGAGGGGGGGAGGGGGGCTCCGGGAGTCGATTATCACCACGGATGATGCCCTGGCCCGTAAAGCAATCCGCGGGCTTCATGCGAGTTTATTTTATAATCTGTAATTGTGGTTATCAGAATGTTGTATCACCGTGATTAAATCTTATGTAGATAAGCAACAACCTCAACTACTGATTACTGGTCGTTGGAGAGGAGGATTGGAATATTAAAAAGGTTTTTGTCCCGGGAAATTTTTTGGCCTCGAGAGGAGACGCGAGGCTGCCGGTCCGGCATGGCATGTGGCGAACTTTCATTTTCCGCCCGAGTTACTAATGACACAGGTACAGCATGAGCCCAGCAACAGCAGGACGGAGTGGCAAGCGATCAGTGCTTCCAAGACGTTGCCGTGGGAATGTCCGTCCTACTGACCGACGGATCTGCGTGATGTGGGTAAACCTTCCAAAATTACTACACACGTAGCTCCTCAAGGAAAATGAGAATCCACTTCGAATAGAGAATTAATCCAACTCAAAACTCTGGCTTTGAACACGAGGATGTGGTGGACAAATGTTAACAGCTACAGGAAGTATGTCAGACGTTAACTGACTTGATTACCTCTGGTTTTCCAAGGCCACACAAAAAAGGATGGGTCAAACGAGAGATCTAGTGCCACAAATGACAAGATTTACAGACAATCATCGTTCAGCTCAAAGAAAAACACAGTAATGTAAAAAAAGACTCCTACAATACCTACTGATTTAAACCATTAATCCACACCATCGGAGTGTGATAATGGTATAATATGACTGTCATACCATCACCTCACTGCAATTTCAGACTCCCCGCCTAGCAAAGAAATATAATTATACTAATACCAGATGAACGTCCACGTTAAGAATGAGAGGGGAAGGGAAACCTGGGTTGAAAATCTGTATGATCTGGTCAGCTGTGTAGCGGACGTCAAAGATTTCAGTTAAACGTTCTCTATAATTCTTGTGCTTCAGAAAACACTATCATAACAAGGAAAAGTGGCCGGGAAAAAAAAAAATCCCAGTGGATTTTTCTTTTCTTCCTCTCCTAGAGCCACCTTGTGGTCTTCCCCTCTGACCTCCAACGACCAGAACTTTACCAAAGGCGTGACTTTCCATGTTGTGTCTATGGTACAAAATTTTTGGTCATGGTCCATCTCACAAGTCATCAGACACTGTGCATACCACAGCATTCAGAAGCATTTTATTTTACGTGATCTGATGACTTTGACCTTTGGTCTTACGACACCTTAAACCCAACGAGATGTAGGACTCTCACTGTAGCATCAGTGACACTAGTCTGGTCCGTATCCCATAAACTAGTTTATAGATACCGTGTGCTCAGTTGCAACCCGACCTCGAAAACTTAATCCTGTGGCAAACCTTGTATGAAGTGTCTGGCATAAGCTTGGTCCGTATCAATTACTCATTTATGAGACATCGCATTCACAGGATGTGGATATATATATATATATATATATATATATATATATATATATATATATATATATATATCTGTTTTGAAGCAGGCATAATATATTGCAGCTCCATATTCCATCTGGATACTCATACAGCAGAAAACTATTATCCAAGATGTACAAGCAACAAATTAAAACCACATCTTACAGCAAAGGTCTTTCAAAAAAGAAAAAATATATATATAACTGAATGAATGAGCGAAAGCGTATGGATGTTCTAAACGCGTAACGTGTCCCGTCCTGACACTGCCACGTACATGCTACCAGGAGATCAGAAAAGAAAAAATCATGTTTTTCTTTAGTCAATACAGATGTTCTAAGGTCAATATGTTCTTTGCTTGTTAACGATATAAAAGTAGATGTTGAAGTCAGCCGTAGACGATAATCGTGCGTCCAGTAACAAGATCTTACATTACTGAACTTTCGTACACGTTCGACTAAATTACCTTTCATGCTGCGATTTTCGTGACACGAACGGAAGGTAGTGGTAACCAACTAGCCAGAAACCAGGACGATGGAGGCCGACCAAATGACTCTGAAGTATATTGCTATATATATTCTAACTTTATACTTCACAAAACACCGTCCTTATTATGCACCATCAACGTTATCATAGAAATATCGAGGAATAATCTGCCTCATGAGACGGATTCATTACCAATTCAGAGTTGATTGGCCATGAATAGGAAGCTGTTAATGGGCGATGGAATGCCAAGGATGGTCGGAGAGCCTAGTCGCAGAAATGAAGCCAAGCCAAGAGGTATCGGGGCGGCTAATAGCAATGAGGAGGTCTGCTTGCATTCTTAGAGAAGCCTGGTGCCGTAGAGGCTAGTGAGGCTAGCGGAACTTTGGTGACGAGAGAAGCCTCGTGACGTTCTGGGAGAGTAGTAGCATAAGGAAGGATGGTGATGCCTGATGATTCAGCCTGCGTAGTGACGCTTAGCCTGGCGAATCCAAATCAATCTGGTGACACCAAATGAGGCTGATAGTCCAGCCTGCCTTGGGGTACTGAACCTGGCATATTCCAGCTAATCTGCTGATAATGGGGAAACCTAGTGGCACTGGGGGTGCTTGGTGATGATAAGAAAACCAGGTAAGACTGCAAGACGAACTAAGAATGGGGAAGTCCAGTGACACAAAGGTAAACATGGGGACGATAGGGGGAGCGAGTCACAATGGGAGGGGAAGTGACACTGAAGATGCCTTGTAGCAATTTGTAGGTCGAGTGAAACTGGGGAGACCTGGTAACGCTGTGGAACCCGCGTCACATCGGGGGAGGCCTGGTGACATCAAGACTGCCGCAACCTCACTGTTCCAGGCTGCTGGCTCGTCCAGATCCTCGACGCGATATAATTGGCTTCTATAACTCAGGAGACAGATTGCATCTCCGTGGTATCACCCTGGAGGGGTTGGTTCTAAGGGGCCAGGCGGATCGCGCTCTCTGTGTCCGAGATGTGTGGCGTGGTGTCGCGGACATCTTCACCTGCTATCGAGAATCCATCTCGTTATCGCCTACAATTACCGTAACGGGTAACACCGTCGTTAGCGATGTAACTGCTTTTCGGGAACAATTCATCCAAACTGTTACAGCCAGCACGCACCTTCCCGTGATCATTGTGCTTTCTGCGATCACCGGTGTCCGCAGCCAAGGGCAGTAACAAGTGGTCCTTACGTTACTGGTCTTAAGCTTCGTTACTGCCACCACCGAACTCTGTAAAGGCTTGCCACATCATCGCTATCACAGTAACGCTCATTAGGAACCCTTACCAGCTCACAAACTACTACCACCGCCATTAAAATCTCTTCGTGACCATCACTACTAACACCATTTCACCTCGGTAACATCAAGCACCATCCATACAACTAATTGCATCCTTAATACCACCATCAAAAACCTCCACCTAACTACCTCATTACCATCGCTTCTATCCCTAGTAAGGGCCCGGCTGACCAGCAACTAGTATTAAGCCAGTCTGTAGCCTCCCTAGTAACATCTAACTAGCCTCACTGCCTCGCCCTCGCCAACTGGACATTCTTCATGATCATAATTCAGATAACATTAACAAATTATAACATCAGGCACTTTGTAATGTATTTCGTGACCACGTGTAATTGGTTGTGTTGTTGGGATGGTGGGAGATGACGTAGTCCAGGGGATGACCACCAGTGCTGTACCTCACAGCCTAACCACAACATATGACGAGTTATGGCCCGAAATTGGGACCGTAATAAATCCATTCTAAATCTAATATCTGTAAACACCAGATTTTTCGTAACTTATTATATATTCATACGTACATAATATATATATATATATATATATATATATATATATATATATATATATATATATATATATATATATTCTAATTTTTTGGTAATTACTTAAAGTAATTACCAAATGTAATTCCTTTATTCTCGTAGACTCTGGACAGTCATACGTGTTTTATCTAACACTGAACGATCATATTCTCGTGGGCTTGTGAAGTATATAGACAAATCCGTGGAGGGAAGGAGTGAGGGAGGGATGGAGTGAGGGAGGCATCGCTGGGGAGATGGTGCGAACGATAAGTTCTGGTAATTGCTTGGCCAAATACCTACCTGGTGTGGGTATGGCCAGGCCCGGGCCGACCACCCGGTGATTTATGCATCTGTACATGTTTGGAGCCTTTGATATCGTTTGTAATTATTTATCATGACTGGTCCAAGGGCCGCGCGGACGATTACCTCTGGAATTATAACGTCCGTAATTACCGGCAATCGTTGTGGATTTTTATGTCTTTACACTTTCGTGGGCAGGTGTGTGTGTGTGTGTGTGTGTGTGTAAATGTTTTGTGTCTGTTTGTTACGACAAGTTTTGTGTACACGTAATCATCAACTACATGTAATTACGTATATGCACTGCACTGGGAGGGCGTTCTACACCCATGGCGCCCCATCTCTTTGATCCTTCTGTACTATCAAGCATCTTTTTAAACTTCTGTGCGCTGTCTGCATTTACCATCTCCTCATCCTCTTTATTCCATTCATCCACTACTTTTATACAATAAAAGGACTTCTTTACATCTTTTTAACTTTATTTATCCATTTATTTATCTACTTACTTATTTTTACTTAATTTCATGGCATGTCCTTTGGCTGTCCTGTCCCTACATATTTCGAGGATCTGATCAGTGTCTATGTCATCATTCTGGCGGAAGAACCGAGGAGGTTGTGTTTGGGTCACCCTTCACTCTTCTCTCTTCCAGTGCTTGCAAATCTAAGGCCTCTAGCATCTCCCTTTGGATTCATCTCTCTTAATTCTGGTACCATGTCTGCTACTTTCCTCTGGACCTCTTGTGTGTGCGTGTGTGTGTGTACGTATCACTGTATGCGTGTTAGGGGGAGAGAGTTTTACCCGTGCTCCCCGTCTCTTAACCTTGTATATACATACCATCTCTTTATTCCCATGTGTGTACTCACACATATACACCCACCAGCTTAATCCAGGTACCCATTTATCGACCAGCCCCAAGCGGAGGATGAACACCCGGATAAGGCGTGGGCCGACTGCTACGCCCAGGATTCGAACCCATGCCGGTCCAACCCCGGACAGGCCCGTCCTGACTCATGGTCGGTAAAACTGACGTCTACACCGCGGAGGTCCGTGTGTGTGTGTGTGTGTGTAAGACCAAAAATCTCTCCACTTTCCAGAAGAGCCTTGACTTGAATATGATTACTTTTGGTAGATTTATGTAATTATTCCGCTGGATCTGTCACTCCCTCCCTTTCTTTTCCTTTCACTCTCTCCTTCTCTCTCCCTCCCTCCCTCCCTCCCTCTCTCTCTCTCTCTCTCTCTCTCTCTCTCTCTCTCTCCCTCCCTTTCTTTTCCTCTCTCTCTCTCCCTCTCTCTCCCTCCCTCCCTCCCTCCCTCTCTCTCTCTCTCTCTCTCTCTCTCTCTCTCTCTCTCTCTCTCTCTCTCCAATCGAAGTAGGCACTGGTCTCGTACCAGCTGCCCCTGCTGAAATGTAAGACGCGTATACCGCCATCTGCATGATGTAGTAGTAGATGGGGAGCCAGCTGCCGCAGTGGCACCGCTGATTACCCTCTACGAGAGAGAAAAAGTGAGAGAGAGAGTGAGAGAGAGAGAGAGAGAGAGAGAGAGAGAGAGAGAGAGAGAGAGAGAGAGAGATTTCTGGGTGGCCAGATTTTTGGGCGAGTGTTTGTCAGGTTGATTAATTGACCCCCAGAGAAGTTCACGGGGTAAAGATTTCTGGGCAATGTAGAGAGAGAGAGAGAGAGAGAGAGAGAGAGAGGAGGGAAGAAGGGAGAGGAGAGAGAGAGAGAGAGAGAGAGAGAGAGAGAGGAGGGAAGAAGGGAGAGGAGAGGGGAGGAGAGAGAGAGAGAGACAAAACGTCTGATGCAAAAGTGGACAGTCAGTCAGTCAGTCCTTCCACGAAATGGGAAATAGTTACCAAAAAAAGTGTTAGACATTCGCGACTCTAACGCCAGCCTATTTTACCTAAATGGCAAAATGAGAAAGACCTTTCGGGCCGCAGTAATTAACGCTTCTCACCTCTTCGCTCTGGCGGTTCTCCAAGTCTGTGTGTGTGTGTGTGTGTGTCTGTGTGTGTGTCTATGTGTGTGTCTGTGTGTGTGTGAGTGTGACCCTCACTTGACACAGCCGATCAATACGAGAATACAATGTGAATTATATCGTCTCTCTCTTTTTCTCTCTCTTTCTCTCTTGAGTCTTCGGATGATCGAGTCTCTTTCTCTCTCAACAGTCGCTGTTTATCTTGTGTCCCGCCCATATTTCTTCCCTTCCCCAACACCGTCTCTCATAACCTGAGCTTCGTTGCAACGTATTGTTGCATGGGAAATCCTACCCAGGGGCGGGATATGACCACACTGATACACAGGACGTTTGCCCTGAGTCCTGGAGTGGCAAAATGAAGAATGAGATGGCAAGTGAATCAGTGAGCTAAGTTTCGACTCCTTGAATGAATCACCGAATTATTAGTAGCTGAGGCTTCGAACCACCGGGTGAGTTATCGAATCGCTGGTTGAGTCTTCGAAACAGCGAATGAGTATTCGAATCAATGTTCGAATCATCAAATCAGCCAGCTTCAATGTCGTTCCTTACCCAGGGTGTCGGACTAGCTCGTTCGTTCTCAAGGTGACCCGGTAATCATTTTTGCCCTGCGTACTGAAACCTGATTTACTATACAAGAGACATATGACTGTAAACTCGATTCTAGGAATTGAATCTTTAATTTCGTCGCCTGTTCTGGATCTCCCAGTGAGTTGCTTGTGAGTTAGTTGCATGTGTAGTCGTCCGGGATACGTATAGATTATTCCGTCGTGCTGACCTGCCCTGCAATACGAGAGACCACACGTCGTCTCTTGCCTGCACACTGCAGAGGAGCCCCTTGCTTGAACAACTTGAAGGAAAATATTTCATAGTACACACTGAAAAAGGAAAATCTTGCCCGCAGATTGTACAGGAATCTCTTGCTCAAACTCTGCAGAGGAACCCCTTGCCTGAACATAGCAGAGGACTCTCTTGCCTGCACACTGCAGAGGAATCTCTTGCTTGCTCCCTGCAGAGGAACGCCTCTTGCCTGCACAATGCGGCCACTGCACACTAAAAGAACAAAAAAAAAAAAAGAAAGATAGATTGCTGTCTTGCATGCAGACATTGTGTCACCTTTAGTGGCCTCGATGACTTCCTATTCAGTGCTTGTGTCGAGCGTGAGAAACAGACTTTTTGTAGGAAAGGAACGGATTGAGAGGAGAGGCTCTGTCTTGCTTCCTTCCCACGAATCTTGCATCTTTGACCCAGCTGTGGTCACCAAAGCGTTTATGGGTGTCACAGCTTGGAGAACAGATCTCCACACAGAGCGCGTTGTACGTCTAAATCTCCACCTGCAGGTGGACGTAGTAGCCCCAGCAGTTATGACATATAAAGCAAGAGGAAGCCGAGAGAGAGAAATTGTAATGCGATCATTAACATTTTTACAGAGTGGTGATCATGCAAATTTCGCCAACTTCCAAGCAGGTGTTAAACATTGGTCCACACCTTAATCCGCAATTCTTATTTTGTACTATGTTACGAGGGCAAACCACATATTCACAAGACTAGGAAAACTATTTGTTTCTGGCGTTACGTGTTGCGTAACACATCGTTATGTGCGATATTGAAGGACGAGGGTTAGTTGGGTAGTAGTTACAAACGGACTACTGAACCCCGTGATTGCCTAATCCGCAAGGGATTAGTGCTTTGCGGCGTCCAATCCGTCATGCTTTCGCCCGTGTCGGCAGAGCAACAGGATGCATGATTACGTAACGTAATTACGTCGGAATTATGAAGTTATGAGCAAAAAAAAATTTCCCAGCTGGGAGTGAAGAGTTTTCGAGGATTCTTTTATATCTTTTTCCAACCTCGTCCTGTCAGGTGGAGTACGAAATATACAAGAGTGAAGCTTAAATCTAAAGTTGCAAGGTGTGGTCTTCAGTGCGCCAGAGACGAGACGAGCGGGAGGGTCTTGAAACGTTTGGTTCACGACTGAAGCAGCGTGCTGGGTGGGGCCGAGACCTGAAAACGTGTGAGCTGAAACGTGATGGTTCAAGACCTGACAAAACGTTTGCGTTGCGGCAGGAAACGTTGGGGCTATGAAAGGATACTTTGGAGTTGCGACAGAAAACGTTGGGTTTATGGCAGGAAACGTACTGGGTTAAAGCGAGAAACGTTGGGAACACGTAAGGAAACGTTTGGGTTTACGGCAGGAAACGTTCGGGCTGCTTCGGGAGAAACCGTGCAGGCTGTACGTAGCAAGACACATGGCTGTCCACAGCCCCTGATGGTGGTAGAGAGTACCTCGATGGGGAACGTTTCCTCTCTGTCTATAGTCACATGAAATCCCTTTTCCTTACGACCCCATAATTCTACTTTTCCTCTCCTCTTCTCTCCATCCCTCACCTCCTCTCAACCTCACTCACAATCCCTCACAATACCTCACCCTTCCCTCACCATCCCTTACAATACGTCATCCTTTCCTCACCATCCCTCACAATGCGTCATCGTTCTCTTGCCACCGCTCCATCGTCTTCTGTCTTTCTCTCCCTCTCGATCACTCAGTCTTAACTACATATACTCCTCATCTTTTCCCCGCTGACACAAATCAGTCAGTGACACGGTTTGGAGAGGATGGAGACACGGGCTCCGCCCTCCCACGACAGATCTGAAATGCCACTGAGAAGATAGGTGACTGGTGTACTTCACGTACACAGTTACAGACTGAGAGAGTATAAACACACACAGACACACACACACACACATACACACACACAAACCTGCACAAACGACGTACCACGTACGCAAAGAACTGTACGTTAAAGTGGCCATAAATGTAATGCATAAACTCTTCACTGCAGTACGTGTCGTATAAGGATTAGGTACAGTCATACCAATGCAAAAGAAACAGAGTTGAAATAGATGGTACATAAAACAACGACACGATGAACAATGCGGGCAAATAAAATGTCCGGGCAGACAGTCGAGGAAAGCAAGAAAATGCAATTGTCATCCGAAGTTTCTGAAGTCATTAACGAAGAGGAGAATTTTGTTTTCCTTCCTCCGTTCCTTCCCTCCTTCTTTCCTATCCCCCTCATTGTTCTCCCCCTCCCCCCTCCCAGCTTTTGTTGTCGAGAGATAACGTCTCCCCCTCTCTCTCCATCTCTCTTCATCTCTCTACGTCCCAACACCAGCAAAGAGAGCCCGGCCCTGTGCCCACCCTGCGTACCTCTGTTTCATCAGGCAATACCACACGCGGTTCCCATACCTCACGTGTATTCCCCAAAGTGAGGACTGATTTATTGGATTCCCAGTGTGAGGATCACATATGTACTGTTGTTGGCCTCATGGTTAAGCAACTGGTACACCACGCAGTTATCTTCTCTTTTCCCTCCAATGCTCTTCTCAATCCTGAAAATGAAACATTTTATTGGTATTCATTATGTAATGAAACGTTGTCTAACTGTATCGTTTCTTTATGCCCCTTCATTATACTTACTAGATTCAGATAGTTAAGGGAGTAAGATATACCGTGTTTCACTGTGTAAGTACTTAGTAAGTATGGTGAGTTTGTAAGTAGGAATATCACTGAAGTACTAACAGTTTGCTGTACTCGTGCTTACTGGTCACAACATCGGGTGAAAGAAATGACATTCTGGTGTCGGTAACTCAAAAGACGTGACGCTACTGTTGTGTCCAGCCAGTCAATCAGTAGTAGTATCTTAAGACATCTTGTATTTGCTTTACCTCCCTTTTTTGAAAACAAAGTTCCTTGGGAACATCTATAACAAACTTGGAGGAAACTAGAACAAGACTTGTACAGCTGTATGAGTATAATGATCAGACATAACAACAGGCCCAGGATGCCTATATGAAAACCCAGTCTGAGTTTTAGGTAAAGAGAAAATAGTTTTTCTTTTCTTTAACATAAATATCTTTAAATCATTATTGAAAAAAACTGGAGAACTAGCACAACCTAACCACCCTGCATTTCTTTTAGTGCGCATTATCCTACTGATCTACTGGCACCAGTCCTGTTCAAATGACAGTGAAAAGATTTTGCTGACAGTGAAGAACGCGTGATAAGTTAAACTCCATTTCATCAGCATTCTCAGCAGTGCAAGATTCTTGGCTCGCCCCTCAGCTCAGACTGTGGTGGTATGTTGGACAAATGGTGTCTACCCGACGGACACGACTCTCACTCAGACTTCCAGTCCGTCTTCTTAAGTCCAGTTCAACAGACCTTGAATACCCACTGGACAGTGCGTACGCCTCTGGCCTCTCTGTGGAGATAATGTCGAGGTGCTTCCTCAGGTTTACGCGTTGCCATAAAGATAAAAAGGCCTCCTTCAAAAGTCCATTTCTATTAACTCTATCGTGTGTTCTTCAAATCTTTTTTGATGCAGGATACGCTCTGCCCATCACCCAAAGGCTCCTTCACAGTCCTGGGTGCTTTAGTCCTTCAGTGAATCCTCCATCCTGGAGATCCTATCACGTTTCTCATCTGGTTAGTGAAAGTCCTTTTCGATACCTCTGTTATGCTTGTACTTATTTGAATCACTTTTCATCCATATAACCAATAAATCAGTTACTTCATCCAGTCAGGTGGTTCACTCCCACTCTCCTATGTCATTCACTCTACGCAGTTAACTGTTAACCACTTACCTGTTAATTGACGTCCAGTCCTTAACATCTCTCACACATTCACCAGGGACCCAATTTATCAACACCATGCGAGCAAATCTTCCATTCTTCCTGATTTCAGAGGCTTTTTTTTTTTTTTTCCCGGGTGCTCAAATTCCGTGGAATTTTTTCTCCTACTGATTTCCAGAATCACTTCAGCAACACCAGTACTGTTTACTCGTAAATCTTAAACAATATCCCCATCTCTGACGAAGCTTTTATCACTTACTTTATCTTACGATCCTTCTGTAATAGATTCACAGTCTGAAGACACTCCTCTTTTCTGCATTCTTTATACTCATCTCTCTTATTACTTGTTCCTATCTTTATCCATCCTTTTCCCGATGATATTTCGCTTCTTATCAATATCTACCATCTCTTTGACGCTTCAGTTAAGGCTTGTTGTACCTTGCTCATTGAATATAGCTCCTTACTATAGTCGTGAGCATTCAGCTTTTTGCATTGAAAACCACTTGTTATTTCCTCGCCTCTGTACCCAAGTCTTTAAAAAAAGAAAAAAAAAACTACACAGCTCTGTAGTCCCTTGTGCTAATGCGTTTACTAAATGCTTTCACGGTATCGTAGGCTTGCAAGATGCTATTTCTGACACCATAAACCTTTCCAAACTCCTTTCGAGGTTGATTTTTTTTTTTTTGGGCACTTTAGCTCCTTGCCTTCTCAGCTTTTATTCTTGTCTCCGTGTAACACACACACACACACACACACAGTGCTAAGTGTGATTCTCTTTCTCTAAATGTAAGTACTATTCTTTAAGTACGAAGTGGGAATTCTACACTTCTGAGGCCGTTTCTATACCTTGAAAACATTTGTTTACATCCAGCATTTAATTTCCTGTTGACTCAATTCCAAATACATGTGTGTAATTATCTCTGTAATTTGTTTCGTTATTATCTATCTTTGCTGTACGGGGAGGGAGCTATGCGTTCATGGGGGCCCGGCCCCCCCCTATCTCTCGAACAAAACTATTGTAACCCCTGGTGGGACTCGAACCCACAATCCTTGGCTTAGGAGGCCAATGCCTTATCCATTGGGCCACAGGGGCGGGTGGAGAGAACCGGGTGTTCGCTTCTAACGTTTTTTCATTATTTGAATATATTCTCCATACTTAATTAGGAAACTAGCCCTTCAAGGATGTTTCTCATAACTGAGACTTAATTCAGGTGAAATGCTATGACAAAAAATCTCTTCCACAGGAAAAAGAAATACATAAATTCTTCAGTCATTTAGTTGTTGGTGGAAGCGACATCATTTTACGAAAAAAAAATGAAATTGATCTATATATTTTCCACACAGATCTTTGAGAAATGAATAGAAAAATGCAGACATTACATAATACAGGGGTCCTGTTGGTTATAATCTAAAGAGGAAGCTTTAGTGTCCACTACATAGTGGAACGAAACATTGGTTAGGTTAAGGACCTGAGTAGAGAAACGTCCCATACGACGTATAGGGAGGTGTTACTTTTAGTTCAGCAATATTTTTGTAAGCTGAACGCCATGGCTATCATCTTTAAGATTCACTGTGTCAATATCAGAACCTCACATTATAAAAACACGTTTTATTAAAACGTTAATTTACTTACATACAGAGCTGGGCTATCTATTTCCATGCTATTTATCATTATTAAGCAAGTTTCGCGAAAAGAAACGGAAATGCTCAATAGGCTTATAATATAATGCTATAGCGTTAGCGAAACACCCGTGGACGACTAAGATTAATTGGACACGGAAACAATAGACACTAATTGCAATATCCCTCAGAAGACCTAGACTCCTTCAGATACAAGGAAAGAACACCATTGACGTAATGCCCACGCAGTTCGAGTTGCACCCGAATCGGGCGCTAGATGGCCCAATCTGGGCATTAAAAAACCTGAGTGGTGACAGGCAGTAAATCCAGAAATATACATGGATAATGGAGTTGTGTTTAGCTCTTCTTTTCTTTTCCCTCGTCCTCTTCTCATCACACTCCCGAATTCTTCAGTGCCTAAAAACCCGTCCTTCCCGTCAACGATCAAGAAAAGTATTCAAACTTTTTTCTCTGGCTGCGATGTCACCGTACTCCGCCGGCGCATGAAAGGTCACTTTCGGCAAAGTGTATCTCGTCGAAGAAGTTTTCACCCCAAATAAAGACATTCTTTCCCTGATACTGCTTGTAGCGCAGCCTTAAAGCAGAAAGATGCCCGTAAAAGGTGTCCTGAGGTTATTCATAACTCAATCTTCAGCAACCTGAACTTCGAATAAACATCACAGATAAGTATGTTTAGCACTAATGAGATCGACTCTGCTTACAATAAAACGGTCGTTAGCTATTCAATCTAGTAATATATATCGACTCAATGATTTATGTTTTTCAGTAACTTCAAGCATAATGTTAAGACCGGAGTCAATTTTGTAATGAGTATGTTATTAAGTTCCAACTTAATTACATTTAGTACCTGACGCGAATTTCGTTGATTGGTACAGGCATACTGGCGATCTATTAGTCGATAACCACTAGATCCATCGACAGAGGAATGATTTCGTGTTTGTATTACAAACACAATTACTGATGGGCGCATGAAGACTCCCGTTCTAATGCCCCAAACGCAGGTTGGTGGTGAGGATATCTAAAGTAAAGGAATGGCTACTTATTTGGGCTTTACAAAAAAAAAAAAAAAAAAAAAAACCTGCCACGTTCCTTAATGCCGTTAAGAAAATCTTTTAAAAGAATTTAGAGATGTGGGTAAATGCGGCAATAAACACTATCATTATGACACTTGCAACATTAACTTCTTTTTTTGAAATATTTATTGTGCTTTCAATACAATAATTCATGTTTACATAAGTAAATATGGCCCATACATGTATAGAAGACACAAACCGGGCATCAGCCCGCCGATGGGGGTAACATTAACTGTACAATGAACTATTAAATTGAGCAGTGCTGCTGTCTTCATACAAAAGAAAGTACCACTTGTTAGTTTAATAAGATAAGATAAATGTACAACTGAAAATACATAATACAATATGATCCCAGTCAATACCCAGTACTTCCATTTTGGACTTAAAAACATCACGGTTTCTATATGCGCAAATGATTGGTAGAAGTAAGGTATATAATTCAAGATATCTAATAATTCCTAAATAATTTTGGGAAAGATATGAAAAACGATACGAAAGAAAACATTCATCGCTGAAAATAAGATTAATATCATCCAAATATCTTACGTCTTTCTTCTGACAAACTATATTTTTCCTATCGAACTGTAGCCACGTTAGAATACACTTAATACAGAAGAACTAAGAAACACAATATACCTTTTTTCATGAATATTAGTCACTTTCATATGTGAATAAATGGCGTCTTTTCATAATAATAATAATAATAATAATAATAATAATAATAATAATAATAATAATAATAATAAAAAGAAATAAGCCCAGATGAATGTACTGGAAATCTACTAAATTCAGCGATCTAATGTTTTCATTTACAATAAAGTTAGATGAAGCGGATACTATTACAAGGTCAGGAAGGAGAACCGGAGACGTGCTTCCCCAGGACAACCGCCCACCCAAGTGTGGCTCACACAGAGTAAATTAATTAGTGACTGTTGAGATACGTATCGCGATGTTTGTTGGGCGTCATTCACTGTTCATCTCATCGAATACCTGTCTATGCAGGTCACACAAAGGCCAAATATATATATATATATATATATATATATATATATATATATATATATATATATATATATATATATAAACAAGACGCTGTTTATAATGAGCATTTCAAATCTAAGAGAAAATCATTATACGTGTTACATTACTTGCATGTTTTTGTAATGTTATTTAGTCTTGCGAACGAATCGAATATTTGCTTATGATAATTCATGTTTTAGCTGAATTGTTCTTTTGTAAATATTTGAATTAGACCTTCAGATTTAATGATCATATTGGTTTACTGTACAGCGGATTGTAATCGTATAGTGAATAAGAAATTCGCCCATATGTAAACACAGTTAAAGCATATAATTGAGTTATAAACGGCCAAAAGTGAACGGGTAGAATTAAGTATGAGCAATTTATGAAAGACGTCCGATGAAAAGAAAAGACTAACTGCATTTGCCTAAAATCGAGTGACGCTATTTTCGGTGTTCATCACATATATTGCAGTATCATAAGATCGTTGCACCTTCATTGCTGCTCACTTTATGACCTGCTGTTGCCAGCAAAGGTCGAAAGTTGCTAGACTTTCCTCATCTGTTACCAGGAACATCTGTGAGGTAGTGACCCAGGTTCTATAACACCTAGAGGAAACACTAGAAAATCCATAATCATATAGTATTTTGTGAAAATACAGGAAGTAGCCACTCTAATAATATTTTTTACTCTTACTGACAATATCTAATCGCATTTATGCAGAGCATCTTTGTGGGTGTTATATTGTTTCTAGCCTCATTTTGCTACGTAAGATAGATTCTCTTCGGGCAAGGAAATCTCGTTTTCTAACAAAGTTGCCAAGTTTCTCAACGTGAGAGATGTAGGCCAGGGCTTGGTTGTTGAACCTTGCCTGGCTTCAGGGAGATCGTTGAGCCCCTACGGCTGGAAAGAACGGAGCCTGGCACCTGTCCATGTTCAATGATAACAGTGTGTTTGAGCACCTTATGGCAAACCTTGCATAAAACGACGATACATGAAGTGAGGGCGTTTACTATCTTAGCATTACCTTGAACACCAAGAGAAAGTGTTCAAGTTTATTCGATTGGTGGTAATAGAATTATTTTGACATTCTTAAGGACAGGGCAGCCAAAAGATCTAAAGCCCAAATAAGCAACCAGCCAGCCATGCTTTGGTTAAGATTAGCTTTATATAATGATATTTTGTCGAAGTACCTCTGTGTTTAGAGATTTAAACAGGTAAACTTACAATCTCAAAGGACAAGAAGTTCTTGCTAGTAAAAATATTATGAGATATTCTCCATGATTTTTTCTAGTAAAGAAGCGTTGCATTATGTTATTTTTCAATTTTGAAACATTTTTTTTTTCTTGAGGAATTAGATTTGATTGAAAAACTTATCGTATGAAGCATTCTTAATGCTTCATTCGAATCTAGGGTTGAATTATTGTTTGGGTGTCATTAAGCTTTGCAATTAGGAATTCAAATTATTACGTCTTCGAAATTTTTTTTTTTATTATCTGCTTCGTATTCATCAGGTATCTGTCGGCTAGGGAAAGCAATATGAAATATTTTCCATTATTATTTAAAGTACAGAATCGTTTATTATACTTCAGTTTTAAAACAAAAGTTTCATGGGCTAAAATTCAAGAATATTATAACGCTCAGCTACAATAACAGAGTCGGAAATGAAAAGAGAGAATCGTCAAGAAACCATCCCAGAAAAATAGAAGACTAAAACACATTGTCAGTCACGGTCAAGTACAGCACACAACTCACGAGGAGCTGCTGTTGAGGTACCGTACATACAGCTCTTGGCACGCAATACTGAACAGCTTCCGTACCACTGGATGTTAAAAAAACAATGTCATCGCCCCACAACTGCAAATTTTGAACACAAACTTTACCTCAACCAATTTCAAATAAAGATAATGAACATGAGAGAAATGAATTTAACTGTTACAAATAAATTCAATTTCCTTAAAAGGTTTGGACGGATTTGAAATAGAATAAAGTTAATATTAGAAGTCATCGGTAAGTCCTCTTCGTAAATATTCGGCCCTTTGAATTGGTTTTAGTTGTTGATTATTCTAATATATGGCTATAACTACTTGTTTGTATATTTCCCAGGCTGAATCATCTCTCCGTTAGTGACTTCATGACCTGAGTCACTTGTAGGAAGGAGCCCCTCCTCCCTGACTAGTCAACGTTCAGAAAGCTGAGTTTGTACCCCCTCCCTACGTGCATGAACCAAGCTACAGCACGCGGTGAGGTATTCTGTTACCTGTCGACCGACCTGTACAAACACGAGCTTCACACATGGAAATAATGACATTCTCTCTTGAAACTTTTCAGCTGTGGCGGACTTAGGATGTGTATGTCGGGTTAACTAGATACCGACGTAATTGTCTAGTAACAAACAGGACATGGGTTTAACTGATTCATCGGTTTGAATGCTTATAATACATACAAATATGCCATTATGAACAGTTTATGGTAACAGTTTGTAATGATATTAATGGTAATTATTATAATAATTATTAATAGTATCATTATCATTATTATTGCTATTATTATTATTATCATTATCATTCTTATAAACATCATTATCATAATGATAATACTTGACATTGGAAGAGAGAGTGGATATGATCGAATGCCATTAGTCGTCTGTCCCTGGCGCTACCTTACTGTCGCGGGAAATGACTGACGAACACGTATATAAATCATCATAGTAATAATAATGATAATAATAATAACAATAATATCTTTTAGATTTGAAAGAAGTCGATCATGCATTTAAAAAGGAAAAATTTAACATTGTAGAGTATTGTGTGTAATACATACTTAATGGTAACCAGTGGTAGCCTTAACGAACGCCTTATTTTATCGTCTAATGATAACTCGCTTTACTTGGTTGATAATGATTCTGACAACACTGAATACTACACTACTGTCCAAGTAATCTTATCGATGAAATCCCAGAGTATTTTTCCAGCTTCACTAACGCAAGCTTACGGGCTGGTTGTGATCAACACATTTCTTAAATAGAAATGATGCAACAGAAATCTTCTGCTCGGACATTAGATATTTAATCAAGTCACTTACATACTACTGTATAGCAATGATATAAATCTATAAGCCGTGTAGAAGAAGCTGTATTGAAATATTTTAGTATAGGGGGAGGAGGAGTAGGAGAGCCGGCGGGCGGGTAGGTGGGGGCAGGCTGCGGCTGGCCCCGCAAGCTAGGCGAGTTTGGACTGTTTCGTCCCCCGGATCAACAGCACAACATAAACTGACCAGCAATGAACATCTACTAGTTTATCCTGCTCTTCCTCCTCCTCCCTTTCACACCTACCTACCTCTCTTTCTCTCCCCGTTTCTCGATCTATCTCTTCTTCCTCTTCCTTTGACGAAATTCAATAATATGACATCAAGGAAAACATAAAAAACATTTATTTCTATGAAAACACGCAAAACCACACACACACACATACACACACACACACACACACACACACACACACACACACAAACAAACAGACAAACAAACAAACAAACACACACACTCACACACACACACACACACACACACACACACACACACGTTGATGGTGTTGTTATTTCAATTATAATAGAGGAGGTGGTATACAAAAGAGATCGTATACAATACAAAGGATGTTATACAATATAATCTTCTTTGATCAATATCATACACCGCTACAAAGCTTCTACGTGTAAAAAAGAGAGGAACTATCTAGCTGATGATGAATACATGATGATCACACTGTTGACCTTCCGATGAATAAAACTGAAACTTGTATCAACAATAACATTAGAAAAAGAAAAAATACTTGCTACAAACTGCCTCAGCCCGACTGTGTCTATGTGTTTGCACGTCTTTCCTACGTGCTGCACACCTATTTTCTTTCCCTTACCTTGATAAGGTGTTGCATTCAGGTTTCTGGTGACCAGATATAGACTTCCCAATACAACGATCGCTACTACAAAGTATTCCAAGGACATAAAAACTATATCATTCCTGATGTTATCTAATGTCAGTGAATAGTAGTATGAGTTGTATCTCCTTCAAAGATATCGAGGTATTATCTCTTCTGAGTAGCAACACATCAAAACTTTGACATCTAGGTCAATGTCCTTTTTATTGGTCTCGTCAGGAATGTATAACTTACCGCTGTAATTCCACGATCTGTCTGTGTTTTAATGAACATGTAGTGCACAGGTTCCTACTAGATGCTCTCCTAACGTATAGCAACTAATTAATCTAACTGAACATTGTAGTTCAGGCAATCAACAGGTCTTATCACTACTAAATTAACTGCGCAGGATGTGTATGATCTTGGATTTCATGGCTATCAGCAGTTGATGGTAACAGCCACAACCAGCAACGTATATGTCAAACATACAAAGTACATACAAAGCTTGTGACTAAACGTTGTTAAAATGATTTGTCGCAGCTCGGGCATACACGATCCAATCCTCACGACCCCTTGTGTCCCGAGGTGGTTGAATGTGAGGACTGGAGGGATGGATGTTCTTAGGAGGTGAAGAAGTTGGGAGGAGTTTGTTGGAGGGTTCCAAGGAGTTGGGCGAGGAACAGAAGAATAAGAAAAGTAGGAAAAGAATGATAATGTGGCCAGGTAGCTCCGTTATCAGTCAAGCAAGATTGTGAGAGATTATATGGTTGGTTACTTGGTTATTTCGGCTTTACAACTGTCACCTGCCAGGGTTGTTAAGGCAATCAGCGTTAAGTTGTAACCACCGATCTGAAAAAAAAAGAAAATTAAACACCTCGTGTTGGTCTGTGGAGATATATTTTCCTAAATGTAACGGATAAAAACTAAAAGAGGGTCATTCAGCCTGAAACCTTTCTTTACTTCCGACACCCAGAAATGTAAATAAAGCATTAACACATGTTTACAAAAGACATAAATGGCTAGTTCTCCCCCCTCCCCCCCTCCCCCCCACCTTTTCTTCCTCTTTCTCTCTCTTTTTGAGCGGCACTGCACTTGAGCCAACCAAATGAGTTCATTTATATCAAAGATTACTTTCCAAGTAGTTAGTGCTTCAAGTTCGCACTATACTCCTATATAACTGGCGATGTAACCTACATATTTTCTGTGGCTTCACCACTTTTTGCTTGGAAATATTTTTGTTTTTGCATTTCATTTTTACAACCCGAGATACATACGCAAATTTTCATTTTGGAAATCTTTGTCAAACGCACTTTCATTTGTAATTTCTCGTTTACGCGTGTATTACTTTTTGTGTATTGTGTTACAGTGAGAACTTCTGCTTCAGCGTAATTACTGCATATTACAAGGTTAGCTTCTTTAGGACACTAGCTGTTATTTTTTACCACTTACTTTGTAATAATTTTGGTAAATTCTTAGTATTAGAAACAAGGGAAAAAGTGTTAAAATAGGTGTGCGTTTACATACGTTTTCGTTTACTCTGCGCATAAGGCGAGTGAGGATTGCATGCAACATCGGTGCCCCAATTCTAAATAAAACTTCTTAACCCCTGGTGGGACTCGAACCCACAATCCTTGGCTTAGGAGGCCAATGCCTTATCCATTGGGCCACAGGGGCGGATGCTGAAATGGTCATGAGAGTCTGTATAGAATGAACGGTTTCCCTTGTAAGGCAGTCATCATTCATCCATTTTCTTTTTTTAATTTTTAAGTTAGTAAGAGTTGCGTCTTTTAGACGTATCTCTTTAAAGCTACCCTGTGACATATTGACTCTTTAAGGCTCTATCCCCTTGAACATCGTCGATGCTTTTGTTCAAATTCTGTGTATAAAGAGTCTTTTTAGTCATCTTGATGTTATTTGGCATTGTTATACGTGATTCCAGAGGGAACGGAAACCACGCTTTAGGCAGCCAACAAAGTAACCACCAGCACAAGCAGCCTTTTACTAAATGAATTTGTCCATATTTCGTTTCCGTAAGTCCTTTGTTCTAGGTTATACAAAAGACTCCTTTTTACATAAACTATAAATAACAACGCTATTTTTAAAAGACAGGTTCTTTACAACTCAAGAATCTGTGATTTTAGATGATTGTTATTATATCCTAGGACATATGTATAGGTATTTAACATAAATGGTAATTAATGCCTGACGATTCCACTGAGCCTGTTAACTTGATTGCATGAAGAACAATAACTCAAAGTTATAACATGAACGCTCACTCATTAGAAATTGTCTCTTTTATGCAAAGATTGAGGGTATGAAGTAAGTGAGACTTTGTGAGAGCAACAGACCCATTTACGAAATAATAATGAAGACATTGATAAATTTCAAAACCAAAACGAGTTCATCAGCCAACGTGGACACAAGTAAGGTTTTCTTTCATAATGCTTCCTTTCATCTAACATGCCACAGACCACAAGCAACACTGGACAAAAAGGGATGTTTTGATATGTAATCTGAATTTTTATTAAAAAAACATATAAATATTTTCGGTAGATATTATAGTTAAACACACCACAGAAATCGAGTTACACCCCGATTCTAGCTGGACCCAGACGCGATGTATGTATGTATGTACAGTAATGGAAATCCTCCGGAGGCCCAGCTTCTTCCATTTCACATGTTACACTGATTTTCTTCCTTTTCCGTCCGACCTCTGTCAAAGAAATGTAGAACGATTAACATCTTATTCTCAGTCGAAAGTAAGATTAGCAAAGTAGATGACATCCTGAAGGGAAGGAAGGGAATAACATTTCGTAACTCATTCACTGACGAAACAAACATCTTGTTCCTGCTCCTGAGTCGTCGTCTTCGTGCGTTCGTAGTGAGAGCGTTCACCATGATGTTTGAGATAATACGGTTGAGGAAAGACGTGTCCCACCTTGCCCCCATCACGAACAGCGCGCCATAAACGCCAAAGGTTCACCTTCATATTGGCGTCCAGAAGTACAGCTGGCAGTTGTTATGTTTCGCCATATTACCAAGCATTTCACCTTTATTTACCTGAGATGTTTATCTCTATAGATACATTTTCAAATATGATATATAGTTTATTTTTGTGAACGATATTCTTCGTAAAACATAGAAACACATAAACATCTTGTTCACTAAATAAATGCATTTTATTAGTGAACAGAATTGAAGCAACACTATTGCAGTATTGCGAATGCCACAATCTTACCTCTCATTCACGTTTATATACCTTGACAATTCTAGATGCGTAGGGTTTTGATTTTGTAAATGTTTTACAAATATTCAATATATTAAGCAATGCCAACAATAAAATTCCAATGAAGGGGATTACATCATACAGATTAGTGTTTATTTTGGAAGATGAAGCTACAAAATGCTTCAGCATTTCTTTGCTTTCATCATCTGTTATTCTCTTGCCACACGTCTAATATATCTATTACAAAAACTAGAGAGACCGAAATTTCTAACGTATTCACTATTCTTTTTTTAACAGGCATACTGTATGTAATATGTAAATGATGAGAAAGTGGCGATTCATGGCAACTACTCTCCAGATATAGACGATTGAAAGAAGTTTCTCCCGTTGTATAAGCGGATCCAGTCCTTTTAATCCTGTACGATGAGATACGAATAGAGCGCATTGTCAGCAGTACGCTATAAGCTGGGTAGTGTTGAGGCATTACAATCGGAAGAGCCTGGAGAGCCAATTGATTATGTACATACATACATTGAGAGCGTGAAGTGTCACAGAATTATCTTGGGAACATCTAGTGTTCAAGATTTCTCGACTGATAGTTATGATTTGATGGTTTTATTTACCCTATCAGTCTATAGGCCTAAAGCCCAGATAAGTTAACCAACCCAACGTAATTTGTTTGTCTAATCGACATTACTTTGAGAGCGTTATCTTCAAAGATTGCGACGTTCATGGTCAGGGACTTTAATGAATGATTCCTTGTGATAAAAGCACAACGTCTTGGTAATAACAGAACAAAAATTTGATATTCTAAAAGAGTGAGCGGATGGTAAATGCTAGGAATTGTCAGCACAAAAATTACAGAATTAAGAAATAATAAATGAAGGTGAATATTACACAGCAGTACAAAAAAAAAAGGTCAGAGGATATGAAATAATCAGAATAAGATGTATTACATTTACACACTTTCTTCAATACAGAAAGACAAGAAAGCATAGTAAGCAGATGAATAACACCTACATCTCTAACAGAGTACCCAAATGAGAAAAAGAAAAAAATTAAAACGAAGAAGGGTCAAAACCTGTTACATAGACTCAGAATGTTATATATATTTAAGCATCTAATCATCAGTTTTAATATGACATATTTAATATAATATCGAAATAAAAAATCAAAACTGTAATTGATCAAGTGTAGAAATGTTATATGAAGTCCATAGAAAAATAATTACTAGTTAACGCATTATGGTACAGAGAACCGCTTTATACTCAAAAAGTTTGATTTCAATATATATATATATATATATATATATATATATATATATATATATTATCCCAAAGAATTGTCAGTTTTTGAAATAGACATTAACACATTACTCCTTAATATCATACAATTCATCTTCTCATACTGCAAATTTGGAAATATTTGTACTCTATTAGTACTATTAATCCGCGCTTAGAACAGGTATTTGGTGAATGAAATAAGCAAAATATAAGGAAACATTCATAAGATTCAATTTGGTTATCAACCAACTATTGTGATTTTAAGGTGCTTTTTAGAGATGGAGATACTGAAAATTATATTTCTCATTCTTTTAATATTCATGGGAAAGTTTACGCCTGCATCTCATGAAAATAACTTTAGCTATTAAGTTCATTCAATTCCATGGCCCAAAGCTCCATAAAGACACAATAACATTTTTTCCCATGACAGTGAAGAGAAACTACTATGGTCGCGTCATACTGAACACGGAAGAACGACAGTACTTGGGGTAAAACACATTAACCAACAATTTTCATCGATATGATCAAATTGTAAGCGTGAAATAACAACTTAAGAGAATGCAAAGAATGTTCTATAAGATTTACTAATTTGCCCTGAGCAGCAGCGAGCGGCTCACGACACTGCCTCTGGGAAAAGAATAAGAAGACTTCATTCAGGTTAGGCTAATGGCGAATAAACTGGCGGATCCCCGACGATCTCAACAGGGAAGCATAAGTGATGTTGTTCCTCAAAGTGTTTCTCCATCTAATAGGCAAAGTGAAGCACCGTTTTCATTCTTTTTTGTTTTTATAAGGTAACTTATTTGTTTAGATTTGTGTCTGAGAATGTGACCAATTCTGTTTAGGCATTTCTTTCCCTAGATAAGAGAAGGCTATTTCATTTATATTGTATGAAGAAGATTTTTCAATGGTAAAGACCTTTATTTTTTTTCTACTTACTATGTGTGAGAATATCTTATTTCTTGCTTGATTTAAAGCTCCACTAGAATAGCAAGTAAACAAAAGCTTCTCACAGTCAGCATCAGTTATCATCGATCAGTTTCCTTCTGGTTCATTTTTACCTAATAATAAAGATCTGGAATAGATATAGAGTACTAAACTTTCGTCTTTTAGATATTAACATAAGGTCTATTGCAATTACACATCATAGTGCAATTTCAAATTAGAAAAAGATAGCTTTCTATTTGATTATATAACATTTTCCAAGCTCAACTTAACTTACTTTTAGTTTTCATAGGTCACCCATAAATTTAGATGATTTTCTGTATAACTTTAACATTCTCACAAAACGTTTGAGAGTTGCTGGGGACACATTTATAATTCTGTATAGAGAAATTACTTTCATTCATTTTCTCTCTGACAAGTTGTATTTAACATTTGCAGGAGCAGCACATTTAAAGGTGTGGCAAAAGCCCGAGATTATACCGGAATAACACGCTGTATGCCATCCAGAATGCTTAAGTCATGTTCAAATGAGCTGATGGAACAATGTTGTGTGTGTGTGTGTGTGTGTGTGTGTGCTTCTCTGGGTTTCTGATGCCTGCAAATATGTATTTCAATTATTTTATTTCCTGGACGACTGACTGACCGACTAACCGACTTTGCTTGCGTATGCTTGGCAATTTTTCGGGCCTGAATAATTAATTATCTAATAACTAAATATTTTCCTTGCTGAATCAATACTTGATAAATAAAAAAAAAGAGCCACTAATCCAACTTTGAACCTCGTTCCACCAAAATACACTCGTCCACTAAACTGACTACTTGTTGCACTGTGGAGATGGGAACTGATTTTTCACATGAAGTGAGGGTTGGAAGTAAAGTAGAAGGAAAATTTATCTTTCATATTTTTTTCATATTTTCCCTCCTGCTCCAGTAACCCAGACAATATCTTGCCAAGTGGTTTGTGTTATGTGATTTAATTCTTCCTTCATCTTGTTTTTTCAAATCTTCGTTTCCTAAGTTTAAATTCAAAACTGGCAACCCCGGTGTGTTTCACAAACTTGTATGAGGAGGTCGTTTAAATAATCCATGGATGATTTCTTTATTTTACATTAGATTTGCTCCTGGTGCGTCCCATGACTGTCACGATTGCCTCATGCACTCCTGCCAGTGTCACTTCTGATAGCATGGGAAATAAAGGAAAATATTAGATGCAGAGATGTCCCAAGTAAAGGCTTTTTGCTTCTCTTGCTCTCTTCAAGTCCCCTTCATGAAAGTACCGAACGTTAGATTCCCACTCGATCTGAGAATAGAAAAGAGGCTCGAATTCCTTTCCCTCCTCCCATTACCACCATACTGATCTTATTCCCCTACCCCCTGATCCCTCACCCCCATCTCCTATCCCCAAACTCCAACAGTTTTCTTTGTCATACTCAGCCTAGCATCCGAATTGTTCTGGGAAAAATTGTACACTGCTAATATAACTTGCCTGACTGTACCGCGAGCTGGGAGTGATTCTCAAGATCATAGGAATCTCCAGTCATTATAACTGTTACACATATTGACAAGGTATCTGTTACACATCTTACTCGGGCCTGGTCAGCAGGAAGAGGGTTGCTTAATGGGGAAACGTAACAAATCGGAAAGGCCCGCAGACAAAGAAAGCCATAAATATGTATAATCGTACATAAACGGACCCGTTTATTTCTTTCCACAACGAGAGGAAAATTCTTGGTTATTGTAACGCTCATACGTTAGAGAAACTATAATATGAATTTATAAAACTATGTAGTGAAAATGTAGGAAGAACAACTTAGATACACGCGGAGAAATAGAAGGATCAAGACCTAGCTTCAACAGCTTGTTGTTAAGTTAATATACGCCTCAGATTCTGAGATATTAATATCAAGAAACTCTAACGACGACACTCCAATTAAAGATATTTCAAAAGGTAACGTTTTAATGATGGGGTTGGTTAGCTCGTGACGTCAGAGTGTTGCCGAACCATGCCACTTTTTTCATAAAGTGACGTACAAACATTACTCGGGCAAAACATGCCTCAATGAAGGCCATCTCGAATGAAAGGAAATGGAGTTAAACAAGATAATGCAGAAATTAATCAGGGCTTTGCAGGTGTCTGTAGTCTTACTTGAAAATGTCGAAATGAGAAAAAATGAGAATTCCACAGCAGTTCCAAGGAAGAATGAAATATGAGAGTGAATCCTTACGCCTTATTCCAAGGATATATTCATGATGCTATAATTTTCCCTTTAAGAACTGCACTTTCTTTAGTTTTTACATTCATACAAATAGGAGTTCTGTATTCAGTTATACTTTGACATTACTGAGACAAAAGAAATCCATGTTGGAACTGACCTATGACGAATTCATGACGCTACGGATATATCCGATGATTAAAGCACGTCAAGAATGTTGCCTGAACATTATGCTTTTACATATATCTATTGACACAATTCTTCAAACACGTTGGTAAATTGCAAATGAATATCAGAATGGTGAATGATAGTCTGAATCATTAAATCGGTTTGTACAATAATGATAGCACTTTCAAATATATATATATATATATATATATATATATATATATATATATATATATATAGATATATAT
>JAYMFT010089106.1:0-14076 GCA_038088735.1 Panulirus argus | reverse complement strand
CAGCACATTAACATCTAAAAGTCTCTCTTTTACACGCCTATCAATTAACACATAATCTAATACTGCCCGTTGACCATATATATAATTTTTTAACCTAATTAGAAGGAACTACACATACTATATTAGAGACAGTAAACCTCTACGAATGAGACGCGAAAAAGTAAACTAAAAAGTACAAAGGTGTCTGAAGTTAGAAACGAAACATTCAAATGCTAAGGTAGTTCGATTTATTAGTAACATTAATATGAAATGTTGAGAAAGTAAGTTGGAAGTGGAATTAGTTCTAGAAATTGTATAAGATCTAAAGCACGGAAAACAGATAAAGAAGAAAAAAATGGTTATGATATTTGTTTACGGTACATGTACAAGGAAATGCCTTGTACATGTGGAAGTTGGTCACTTGCCATCTATTTTTTCTCAGACATTCATTTCCGAGTTGGGTAACCATGTTAGTCATGTGTCCTAGTCTAATGTTGAGCATACGTGTGCAAAGCTGTCAGGAGGAAATAGTCTTTCTGGCAGCAAAGAATAGTGGCGCTATATCTTTATTACGCGATGCGATTATGTACAGCCGATAGCTGAAGCTGTGGAGGTTTTATTTCAGTAAAACCAAAGCAGGCAACAGATGCCATTGATGATTTCCCTGACGAAAATTCTTCATCTTCCAGGTATCATATTGGATTTAGTTCGACTAAACTACTAATCTGTGTTCAAATACAGCTCTTCATCATACAAAAAGGGTCATTAAGTAATGTCAACAACAGACAGCAAAAGTGACTTACATTTACAAATCATCCATGCTGTCAATTACACGTCAAAATTTTTTTTGTTTATATCCAGTGCTCATATGAGGATGGAGAAAGTAAATTGTATAAAGTCTCTGGGAACATCCTATATCATAACAATCCAGCAACAGGCTGCCAATGTAAATATGTGTTTACTTAATACAATGATATTTCTGATTTAGGATAGAATTTTTCATAGTTTACATCCGGAAAGGGATTATATGTGGAATGCAAGATTTTCTGGGCCTGCGATGTTACCACTTATGTAAACCCCAGTAAACTATTGAATGTTGGTGTAAGCATAGATTTAGTTTGTCTTTCAATCTCACTGAGCTTAATCTGATCATCGCATCGTTTCACATACACAAGTGGTAACAGTGCACGGGTTTCATTCCATCATCCTTAAACTAGCTGCTTTCTCAATCAGTAGCTTTGAAACACAGATTCATTGAGTTTTGGATAACGTGTTTACGTTCTCATTTTGTGGGTTTACACTGCGAACCGAGCAACCCCCACATTCGAACATCAGGATCAATCATAATGATGCATGTCTCTAATAATCTGGAGAAATAGACTCAAAACTTCAGACTTAATTCATTGCTCTCGTGAGAATACAACACGTTTTCCTTCATTATAGAAAACCAATCTGACAGAATGTTGTTGGTGTATTATGATTTGCAGCTTCACGGTCCCTGTGAGCTAGGTCAATCCCCATGACAAGTGAATGAGAGGAAAGATTCATGATCAGTCATGACAGGCTACCAGTAGCAAAAATAAATGTACAAAGGAATTAGTCTTCTTGTTTAGTCAAATACCCTTTCCTCTAAAATACAACCACCTTTATCTCTGAGGATGCAGTTAACTACTCAGTCATACGATTAGTAGTCTCAATAAGTAATGTACATAGTCATTCACATCTCACACAAACTCTATATACATCAAATACTAACCAGACTTGATCATTCTGAGTGATAAATTCAGAAGACAAATGGAGCCTAAACATTCCCGGCTCCGGTATGATAGATTTTCTCTCCATAAACGGAAAAATATCAGCACGAAGATAATAGAAGGTTCAGGCTAATGTATTCACTATTTATAAAAGCTGTAATTTTATGGGTGGCGAATGACATGACCAACATCATCTTGATGTAGGATGAATGTTATGTTCAAAGGCACCTTTTGTCAACAGCCAGGAGCTGTACAGATTGTACAGAGAGTTTTAGTGGTGTTGCAAAGTATGTAACGTTTTGAAATTTCTTGTAATGGAGAATCAGCATGAAAAAAGAAGAATCATTGTAGAGCAAGTCTGTTCAGCAAGGGGTATTTAGAGTAAGTATATTGTATACGTGTCCATGCTAACACCAATGAGGCTATTACTGCCAATAGAAATGCAATGAATTACGTAAATATTGCCATTATTTTACACACACGTTTCGAAAAGAGCATGCGAGAGTTACAATATTCCTATTTACAATGCATTAAAAATCCAGTTTATTCCATACCAGCTGGAAATTACAGGACGAAAAGACTAATACTCTGAAATTAATTTCCAACTGAGTGACCACATCAGGAAACACACCGCTGATGTGGTAGTCTTCCTGATATATCGAGATCTGAGTTACCCAACGTTAGTACAAAAAGTCGGTCCTCAGTTTTGCTCAAGAGGTAGTACAATAACGAGAAATCTCATAGACTGATTCATCTAGAACCAGGTTGATGACTTCCATTATGTTTGGACCAAAGGTAAAGCCTAACCACTAGCCAGTCCCGATATCTGATGAAGCCTGACCACTTGCCAGCTTCAACCCCTAATGAGGCGACCATTGGCCAGCCCTGACGACTGCTGAGGCGTGATCGCTGACCAGCCCTAACGATTGTTGAGGTGTGATCACTGGCCAGCCCTAACCACAAGGGAAGCCTGACCACCAGCCAGCCTCGACCATTGGTGAGGTCAGACCACTAGTATAGTGAGCACTGCCCATCCTCGACCATTGGTATGGTTATTCAAACAGGCATGACTACTAGCCAGCCCTAATAATTAGCGAGGCTCATATGATAATGAGGTGCGACCAGTGATGAAGCCTGACCAATATACATATCAACCAGCGATCATGCCAGACGCTTATTTCTGGTACGCTTTACCAGTGATGAAACCCGACTGTTGGTGAACCCCGACCACTAGTGAGACGAACCGAATGTGAGGTTCAGTCATATGTAAATCCCGACAACTGTTGATTATCTAGCATCCGGTGAGACCAGCCCACAGAAAAAGGAACTTATGGAGCCCAACGACTAGTGGTATTTCACCACTGCTTAAGCCCAGCGACAGACCCGGCTAGACCTGTAAAGAAACCTCTTTAACATTTAAGACAAGTGATAAAAGCTTTATCAGTGACAAGGCCTGACTTCTAGTGAATTTCTACTGTTAGCAAAGCCCTACAGATTAATTTATAAAGTATTGTTTAGTAAGACTGAACCATTGGCAAGGTGCAACATTGCGGGTGAAGCCTGGTTATAAATAAATTTGGTCACTAGTCACTCCAAAACAATTATGTGGCTAGATCATTGGTGAAATTTTTGCACTGAAGAAACCTGAATACCGCTGTAATCCAGTCTCTGATGATCCCCTACCACTAGTGAAATCTAGATACCTATGATAAGGTCCGAAACCAATCGCTGGTGACCAAATCTGAAGTGAGGCCCAGCTGCTGGCAATGTCCCTATTGTTGGTGAGTTCTGGTTATTGGTGAAAGGTTACTATTGGCGATCCTGACCAAAGGTCAGGCACAACCATAGTTACAGCTCGATCTTGAACGAAACCCAACTACTGGGAGGGCCTAGCAAGCGGTGAGGCTCTACCACCGGTAATGTCCAGCTACTGGTGATAATCGACCTCTGGTGACACCCATCTTTTGAGACTCATCCACTTGTAAGATCCAGCCACTGGTGAAGCTTGGCCACTGGTGAAGCCCAACAAGTGATGAGGCTTGCCCACTGGTGAAGCCCAACAACTGGTTAGGATTGACCACTGGTGAAGCCCAATTACTGATGAGGCTTGACCACTGGTGAACCCCAACTACTGGTGAGGCTTTACCACTAGTGAAGTCCAACTGCTGGTGAGGCTTGGCCACTGGGGAAGCGCAACTGATGAGGCCAAACCAGATGTGAAACCCAACAACTGGTGAGGCTTGACCACTCGTGAAGCCCAGCAAATGATGAGGCTTGACCACTGTTGAAGCCCAGCAACTGGTAAGGCTTGACCACTGGTGAAACCCAACAAGTGGTAAGGATTGACCACTGGTGAATCCCAACAACTGATGAGGCGTGGCCACTGGTGAAGCCCAACAGCTGATGAGGCTTGATCACTAATGAAGCCCAACAACTGGTGAGAATTGACCACTGATAAAGCCCAACAACTTGTGAGACTTGACCACTGGTGAAGCCCAACAACGGATGAGGCTTGACCACTAGTGAAGTCCAACCACTTGTGATGTTTGACCACTGGAGAATCTCTCCAACTGATGAGGCTTGACCATTGGTAAAGCTCGACAACTAGTGAGGCCAGACGAAAAGAGAGACTTGACTGCTTGTGACACTCGACTACTGATGAGGCCCAACCAATAGGAAGATTAAAGCACTAATGACGTCAGACCGCTAGTAAGACAAGATCGCCATGAGACTTAATCATTCTGTAGGTTCAACCACTTACCAGTGGTGCAAACACACTAGTGAGGTGCAACGACAGGTGTTGCGTAACCATTAGTGAAATTTAGGCATTGATGGGGCCCGGCCACTGATGAAGCTCTGCTACTGATGATGATCAACCAATAGTGGGGTCCAAACAGTAGTGAGGCCAAATATCTGATGAGAGTCGACCACTGAGAGACCGAAAAAATCTGTGAGGCTAGGCTGGTGAGGTTTAGCTTTTAGTAGGGTCCGACCGCTGGTGAAGCTCGACCAGCAGTGCAGTCAAACAACTGTTGAAACCCGACGAATGGGAAAGCCCACTACTAGAGGTCTGAATACCTTTGAGGTCCTACCACTAGTGAAACCCAGCCTTTGGCGAGACTTAACCACTGAAGCTGCCCGATCCCTGGTTGAACTTGGCCAGTGGCGATGTCCAAGTATTGATAACACCTGATCACCAGCGAGGCCTGACCTCTGGCAAAGTTCGATCACTAGTGAGGCCTGAGCATTGGTGAGATCCGATCATCAGTAAGGTCAGACCTTTGACCATGACCGAGCACTGACTGGGTCCCATCTTCAGTAGAACGCAACCAGGGGCCCTATCAATGGTGAGGTTGACCACCGCTGAGTCACGACTACGAATAGAATTTGATCACTAACAAGGCCCGATCATCAAGCTGCCTGACCTATTAGGCTAGTATGATTACCGGTTAGACCCCAACTACTGGTGAGGACCCCGTTATTGATGGTGGCCTTGACAGTGCCAGTAAGGACCGTTAGAGAAACCAAATAATGCTACGTTCAGGTAACTTGCCAAACCCAACTTGTGATGTCATAGCAATCGTGAAGGACCACGTACTATCCTAATCGCAGGTGAATCCTACCACTGGCTAGCATAACCTAACCAAGCATGAAAATTGAACAGGTCCTAAAACTGGCTTGGCCGATCAATGATGAGGGTTAACCACAAATGAAGCCTGACCTTCTTGGAGATGGGATAATTAGCCTAGCTCGACGACAGGCCCGGTTAAAGGACAACTAAGCTCAGCAAATGCAGTTTCATAGAATTACGGTTAGGCAATGGAGGTTACTCTTTCCTGTAGTTTGGGTACAAGGTTCGTTTGTATGTTATGTTATACATATCAAACTCTCTGTGGAGGTGAAGAGCGAGCTCCAAACTCTTATGTCCAAAATGGAATGACTTCTTTTTTTCTTATACAGCCAATGCGCCTCTCCCTGTTTAGTTTTCCGTCGCAAAAGCATCTCATGATCCTGAGAAAGTCTACCGTTTATGCGAACTCATCAGAAGACTAGACGAGCTAAATCGAACGGCTAGTCACAAGGTTCTTCCATGTTTGAGGTGCTCAAGAGGGTACAAACTGTTTCACCTGCCAACAGGACATTCGCTGGTATAGTAGTTATGCTCTGTGATTTTTTTTTCTACCTCTCGCTGTCCGCTCTCAATTCACCTTACTCGTAACGCTGTTGCTTTGGTGCTTCATGGTTCTGTGTATCTTCAAAATTAATGCGAGGGTCCACATACACACATCCACTAAATGGTATAATAAACTTTGTCGAGGAATTCTTATGTTTGACAGATCTTCTGAAGGTCGTCGTTTATTCACGTTCCACTGAGGAGTTGATATAAACTTGATGTTAGTGTCGAAGAACAAAATACTTCTTAAATATAACACAAAGACTTTTCTCCACAGTGCTAAAGATCTCAATCTCCTCCCCTTGATGCTAACTCTGCTTGATCCAATTCATCTTCTAGAACGGAAATATTTAATGCTGCCAACATCTTGAAAACTGGCGTGACAACAAGGACCTGGCCAGGAGGGAGCAGCGGCAGCGGAAGAGGGACCAGAGGCCTAATTGGTCTGGGATTAGCATTAGCGGTAATGGAAGGACTCCTCACTATGTACACCAGTGGTTCTGCTAGTCGCTTCGGATTATTATTGCCTCAGGAAACTTGGAGGAGGAGGAGGAGGAGGAAAAGGAGGAAGAGGAGAAAGAGGAGTGATGGGAAAATAATCCACCGAGAGAGAGAGGAAGCTGGTATAAATGAGGCGAATACGGGAGGGAAGGCAAATGGGGATTCAGTGAATAGATCTGGTTTGGTCAAAGTATCGAAGACATACTCGAAAAGTTTTAAGACGTATAGATTATAGACTTTTACTTAATCAACATACTAGCGGAGGTGATGCCAATCATACATACAAGGGTATTCTTTTCTTTGGAGAGGGAGATATGGTAAAATAGGCCGAGTGAAGTTCACTCAAACTAGAACAGGACGACTCTTAACTTTAACCGCTCCAGGAAATTTGTGCAAATGACAACAATATAATTTGCTACTAATCCAGATGAATAATCTAACTTATATATATATATATATATATATATATATATATATATATATATATATATATATATATATATATATATTTCATATATGTTTTGAGATCTATCTAATCTATTATAGATGATTCCATTTACAACATTCTTTTAAGGCTTATAAACATGTAAAGGACCATCCATAGCCCTTTATCAACAGTGGGGACGAGAGACTTGAGATTTCCTCGACGCACATAACAAAGTGTAAGGCTCAGGTGACGTAACGTCCTTCGCCAAAATGGCTTCAAACACACAAAACAATTAGCCTGTCTCCATTCCTAAATATCCCCGGATTTCCAAGGATTTCTTCCTTTTCAAAATCATCACTGCAGACGTTAAACAATAATGGTAACTTATGATAATATTCATCTCTTTATACAATGAAACAGTTTTTTCTTCTTTCAACGTACTACAACAAATGAGACTTAGATAGGTAAACGGGAGAGTTCTCCTGTCGAGCGCCCACAGAACTACGCTAGGTATGGCCCGTGGAAAGGCAAAGAAAGCACCGATCTTGTTCTACCTGTTACCGCAACGTGACGACAGTCGTGAGGGACTTGGAAGCCATTATCACAGAGTGGACACACCAACAATCACGGCCTGCGCTGCCGTCCCCAACCAAAAGTGTGCTTTCATGCATGGTAGAAAGGTTAAACTCTTGTTTACCCACGATAGCTCATCAGCCTCTTCAGTGACTCTTTCCTCGTGTATCCACTTGTTATTCCGTCTGTTTTCCATGTCAGTTCAACAAAAGTCTGAATGGAGAGCTCTGTATTTGACGGCACGAAAACTCTAGCGTTTGCTAAAGAGTATGAACATTCTACCAGTGTTGAAGAGGACGAGCATGGCGGGGCGCGGTCCAGACCAAGACAAAGAGAGCTCAGGGTCCACCTGGAGGGAAGGTAACAATTCGCGGTACATACAACCACGATGGGAGGAGGGTGAGGGCGCAAGCAGCACTACGAGGGTGCGCCGCGGATCGCATCTGGGCGACCTCAGGTGTTACGGACATATTCGGACCGCTTCACCACCGGCAGGATGACGAGGAACACCACCGAGCTGACGGTGGTAACAATGAAGAAGATCCAGAAGAGGATGCGATCGACAGCGATAGCGATGACGCGCCACTCGTTCAAGCGTTTCTTCTCGGCATCTTCACGTTCTTGGCGGCTCAGTAGGATCTTCAGTGCTCGTATGATTTCTTCCTGAGCCCGGTTTGTAGTTACGGCTGCCAGGTTAGGGCTGTAGGCGCTGTCGACGAAGAAATATCGTGATGAGTACTGACAATATAAAACTTAGGATATAGGATAAAGTCCCTGCAAATAATGCAAGATTGAAAGAAGTTTATTTCAAAATGTGTGACTGAATAACTAGGGCAGTTGCATGACAGAAGAAGAATGAAAAAAGGTGTATTTCATGTATATTACAAATGCTCCCAGGGCGTGTTAGATGTTAGCAGGTAAGGTATCAGTTCTCCCAAGTATCCGACACTCTGTAACCTGCAAATCTGGAATGCAGGTGTTTCCAGGCCTGAGGGGGAGGTGCAGGTATAACTAAGTGAGGTGTCTCAGTGTTCCTAGATAAAATGGGTGAGTTACAAGTGTATCTAATCAGATTTTATGTTCGCGATGCATGTGTTTCCATGTGTAATGCTAGTGTTTCTAGGTATTACTAAGAACGGCATGTGCATTCTCACATGTGGTACATGTGCTACCAAGTGATTTCCTTTTGATTATCAGATGAGATGCAGTGTTGCCATGTGAGGAAGATAATGAGGGAGGCTAACTATTTACTGGTTAAAGTTTGCATATCTATCTACTCAGAGAGTTAGATGCTTAGGGAGATATGTCTGACTTACTTTTGACCCAGGTTGGAATGTATCACAAAGAGCTGGCGGAAAGGGTCAGTAAGATTGGAAACGGGAATGGTACCAGACCTGAACTGAAAGAGCTACGAGCAGAGGTGAAGAGCCCTTATTTCTACCCACTTTGGAAGAAAATAGGGTGAGGGGTGACAATATCTGCTCACAAGCTCCTAAGAGGCTGTGATGGCGTTAACATAGACAGTCTCTTGAAACCAAAAGAACATCCAAGACAAGATAGCATAACAGGCAACTAGATAAAACAAATGTAGGAAAGAACGCCAGGAAACATGACAAAAAGCTATATGATGAAAATTAAAGAAGAAAAGGAAGTGCTCACGAGTGCAAAGTTTCCTGTACAGATGCACAAATAGGTAATCACACACACACACACACAACACACACACACACACACACACACACACACACACACACACACACACTATGAGAGCTCAAGACAAGACAGCGACAAAAACAATTTCCGCAGTACCTGTTGGCATTAGTGTTCCTCTTATAAGTGTTACTGTCGTTACTAAAGTCTCGCCAGCCGATGTTGAGGTTGTGGAGATCCTCAGCGCTGGAGTAATCGCCAGGTCCCGCTTCTTTCATCTCCTCACCCACTCCGTCCACAGTCAGCCGGATCGTGTCGCTCTGCAACCGTGTACAAAGATATATTACGTGGAGGGTTATAATGGGATTAGAGGCTAGAGGGCAAGATATGGATAGGACTGGGCAAGAGAGAGGGATGTAGTGGAGAGGTTAGATAGAAGAAAATGCTCAGAAAGGGTTAGACAATGGATATATAGTTTATGGTAAGCTTTATCAGGCAAAGGGAGTCACCATGGGCTCTACATTGGGTCCGACTTTTGCTGACTTCTACATGTGTCATGTAGAAAACCAAGCTCTGCAAGACAACACCATCCGTTCGACTACGTACTGTCGGTACGTCGATGACATTTATGTCGTCATAAGGAACGTAGAACACCTCAAGAAAGTTCAGAAGGCTGTGGGTTTAGGTATGGACAAGATCCTCTTTTCTTGATGTAGACATCCGGGCTCATAATGGGGAACACCAAACCAGTGTTCATCATAAGTCTACCGATTTTGAAAGATGTTTGAACGCTAGAAGAGAGTGCCTCGAGCTTAGAGTCTACCTATAGGAGTCGTGCTTGCAAGAACTGTTCATCATGGAACATCTTCTACCAAGGAGTCACCTGAGCCAAGCAAATTTTAGTTAGAAATGTTTTTCTAATAAAATCATTGATAAAGAGGCAAATGTATTCCCCTGAATCGACTAGAAAATAACAGCCAACAACAACCTAGAAATGTTCATCGAGTTTTCTAAAAAGAAAAAAAAAATAAAAGAAGATGAGTCCTGCCTGTCGGACTGACGAACGTATCCTAGAGATGATAGATAGGAACATTACCTGTAACATCTCTGAAGATCATCTCAGCATCATCACTTACTGTAGCAAGAAAACTAGAGACTATATCATGAGAAACAACCTCACACCAATAACTCTCTACAGTCAACCATTGTAGTTTACAAGTATTCCCACTCAGTCGAAGGTCGTAAGTATAGCACGAAAGACACATTTCCATGGGGGTATCTGAGTCAGCTACCGTGTCATGTTTGTCTGTTGTTGGTTCATTATCATTCCAGACTTCAGCTGGCATCTGTGTCCCAGCTGACCTTAACATTAATCACAGCCAAGATCAACCAGCAGAACGTGCGGGAGCTGACCTCCCTCCTCTTGTGTGTTTTTTTCTTATATTATTGCATTTAAGCATCGTTTTCCCCCACTGTTATTCTCCTATCATCTCCTCGCCACTTTGCAGTTGGGGTTTACACATTTATAACCCTCCTTTTATCATTTGTGTTCACTCCCTACCGCTCACTCCATTTTCATATTTTTTCAAGTGTTTCTAATTTATCCCAGATGACTTTTTTTTTGTTAAACCGTATTCATGTACACTTCTTTCTATTTTCAGACCACCAGTATAGGACATTTCTTACTTCCTAACACACTCAGGTTCAATTTATCTCTCGTCTCCTTTCTTTAGTTCGCATTTTTCTTCTCACCTGTATCCGTTATTCATTTTCTCCCTTCGTGTGTTTCCATTTTTTCCCCTTTCCTTATCACATTAAGAATTCATCCTTTCGTTTCTTTTCTAAGCCCCTTCTTAGTCAAATCCCTGTTGTTTATGCATATGTTCTTTGTTCCCAGTATCACAAAGTTATACTTTCCGAATGTCCTTCCATTTCTGTTTTTACATCTTACTGTATGTACTTATTTACTCGATTTTCTTCCCCATATTTTTTCTGTTCCTTTAGTATTACCTACTGTCTCCTAAAATTTTTATACGTTCCTCATTTGCGTATATTCTTAACCATTATTTTCTGTCGCAAGACCAACCCCATCTCTGCCTTTTATTACGCTTCATTTCAAATCACTCTTCTTACTTCTTTCATCTTCTTTGTGAAGGCTCTTATCTTTTCAGTGTTATATTCAGCTCACCAATTCTCACATTTTTTGCTCCGTATTCTAATTCCTTCCTGTCTCTCCCATTTACTGCCCATTTCCTCTAAATATCCAGATAGATCACCAGTAGACTTAGCATTGGGAAATCCATATTGGTAATAAGGAAAAGAGGTATGGGACAATTAGTATATTAAAGAAAGACAACGAAGGAGAGTTTCAGAAGCTGTATCTTGCATCACTGCGCTTCTTGACCAAGCATGGGTCTTGCGAACGTTGATTCTCTAGTTTTTACTGTCTTATTGCTTGAAGTGTTCCAGATACTTTATCTTGTGTTCTTAGTTATTGAATTTTTCTCCTTTACTGAAGTTCTCACATCTTAACAGGCACAGGCGCTACAGGGATTATCATTATGCCTTTTAGAAAGTGAGAGCTTGTAAGATTGTCATTAGAAAGTACGCTCATCTAATAAGTTATTAGGATTGAGAGAATGATGAATAAGTTAGTTTATACTTTTATAGATAATCTACACTTTAATGGCTTGAAGGCAAAATAGAGTAATAAGTCTGCAATGAAGATCATCACTAACATCTTCCATGTGAGTAATTATTCGATATTGGCAATACTCGCAGAATCACCGCAAGGAAATATGGAGAGTAAATGTCAAATTACAGTCGCAATGTTTCCTCTCCTTAGATAGATGTCTAAAATTGTTTGTGGAGAATGCTTCTTTTCAGTTCAAGAAGAGAAGGGATAGAGTATGGATAAGAATTTTTCTCTCACCTTAGTAAGATGGTCCTTGGCGATGCTGTTGGAGTAGTCACCGTAGAGGGCGGTGGTGACGACGCGGGTGTGGGTTGTTGTGAGGGCAGCTTCATCTCCACCGCCCTTACTGGACCTGGTACGTCGCCGCTTGAGGCCTCGTCCCAGAAGGCCGCGTCTCGCTCTGCCGTTGTTGTTGTTGTTGGCAGCACTATTCATGCCCTTGTCCGAACCGTGACCTCTCAGAAACACTCTGGCGGACGCACAGGTACCAGTAATTTAGCCCCATCCTCTTGTCACCAACCTCTTATTATAATGACTGTATCATAATAGTTCAGATTTTACTTCACCTGAAGCTGAAAGCCCTAGCGATCAACATTCCAGATTAAGAAATGGAGGTAATTTTTTTTTTATAAAAATAACTATAGTTAGGCAAAAGATTCAGACAGGACAGTGTACAATGATCGGTTTTTACGGAATATGGTAATAGACACAGGAGGTGGGGAAGGTCTCAAGGCGTCAACTTTGCAAACATACACACATATCAGGACACTGTGCAGAGTAGCTTAAGGATCAGAGACACAGTGCAAAAGTTTCAGATATGTAAGTCAGGCTTTTAACATATCCGTATTTAGATTATATCATAGAATTATCATGATTACTCAAAGCGCAGCTAGCTCCCAAGTAGCAATGGGTGACCTGCGCCGTCGGAGGCAAACACCCATTCTCCTTAGGATGTTTTGTCAATAGGAATACATATCTACTATTTGACGGGAATTCTCCGACTACTGCCTAATGGATATGTGTATCGGGGAGCCTATAACTTCTCCCCTGTGGACAGACATTAAGGAAGCATCTACCTTCTGTTTACGTGCTTAAGTTAGTTAACACGTGACCAGCTGACAGTTTAGATACATACAAAACTTTCAAGTTACACAACTCGCTCTCTGTACAGTCAGGTTAATCTTCACTCTCATAGCGCATTAAAGTCAGATCATATACCTATGGTACACTCAAGCCGGTAAAATGGTACACTCAAGCTAGTAAAATTTAGGCACAGGAAAGGTATGTAATAAACTTACTATACACATTTTAGTTTGCACACTTGCCATACATTCAGGTGTAGTCTACACACTAGCTATACATTCATGATAGTCTACATACCAGCGATACATTCAGGGTGGGTTACACACTGGTGATGCATTCATGTTAGTCTAAACACTGACGGTACATTCAGGGTTGTCTACACACTGGTAATACATTCATGGTATTCTACACACTAGTGATACATTCAGGGAAGTTTACACAGTGTTGATGCAATCAGGACAGAGTGCACACTGGTAATACATCCAGGTTAGTCTACACTCTTAGGTAACCCCTAGAAATTCTTAAAACCTTCCAGTTACCCCACACACGAGACACTTTCAAATTTCTTAACACACGACATGATGACATCTGCTTATACAGTTACGATCGATTCAGGTTGTTATACACTGTTAATACATATTAGACAAATCATCCACGACGCAGTTATGTTAATCATCACTAGACACACTACCTTAATCTTACACCTCAGAGAACTCTCACGTTATTCTATGATGAACTCAAGTTAGTCTACACACGAAACAAAGGAGTTTATCATCACTTGTTGCAAATTAGTAGATATATTCACATACTTCAGGTATGATATATATATATATATATATATATATATATATATATATATATATATATCGAAACCCCTACATTCGTTTACGTACTCACGCATACACATGTTAGCTTCCCAGTGCACGGCATAATCGAGTTGATATAAAGATTCACTCTTCGAACATAATATTGTCTTTAAACTCATGACAGATTTGGGTTAGTGTGCATACTGATCACAAGATGAGATAGCTTACGCGTATGTTACATTCTTACAATATGCTAAAGCTGAAGTCTACTCATACTGTGCAATCAGTCTAATTCATAAAAAAAAAAAAGAAAGAGTTTAGTTTACACAACAAAAAGGCAGCGAAAATGTTAACTTGGCACTCGAGAAGTCATTCGTCTTGGATGATTACGAATTGATTTTTCACTGCTGGATCATCAGATTCTAACAACATTA
>JAYMFT010089095.1:0-14076 GCA_038088735.1 Panulirus argus | reverse complement strand
AAATACAAGAAGGGGAGGGTTTCCAGCCCCCCGCTCCCGCCCCTTTTAGTCGCCTTCTATGACACGCAGGGAATACAGGGGAAGTATTCTTACACCCCTATCCCCAGGGCAAATTCTCATAGGTTGGTTCTCTTTCCCCAAAGGTGGCATAGATGATGATGATAACATTCAGCCAAACCATATATTGATAACTCCTCTCTGTACTCTGGTGAGGCACTGAGCTATGGTTGGAAGGAGGATCTCAAGTATAAAATTATTTAGATGTATGTTGTGGAAGCAACTTTGAACAAGAGTAGATGCCCATAGCGAAATTGTAAAAGTTCCATAAACACTTTTAACTGTTGCAGGTTATAAATTTGTTGGTGCTGATGTAGACTCCCAAGAATTATGGATTGCGGCAGTGCTTGGTGATGCTTATTTTTCTGGAGAACATGGAGCTACAGCTTTAGGGTGGATGACATTACAAGGTAAAAAGAGTGATGGAACAGACATGCACAGTCGTACAGCAAGCAGTGTAGGGATATCACGTGATCATGCTAAGGTTAGTAGAACCAACATACTTAACCTCTTAACTCCTCACTTACGTTTCCTTTCCAACTCTGTGATCTTGAGTTTTTAAAGGTGTTTAAAAATTTATTTAGCTTTACAGTTGTTCTTTCTGAGCCTATTACAGGAAGTTGATGAACCAACTTTGCATTCTCTTGTTAAATCGATTTTCTTTTCAACATTATTCATTCATTTACAAGTCTTACTTGTAGATTTTCTGAAGATGTTAGTACAGATCGCTTATGTTTGGCATTTTTTGTCGTCCATTGACTTGTTTTCTAGAATCAGATGTCATAACTGCAGAATGAACAAATATTTGAAAATAAGCCAGTACACAAGAACTAAGCGGCATTGTATGGAACCAGTGCAGTGGTGCAGACTTTCAAGAAGCTTCGAATGGATGCCAAAAATGAATAAAATCATGTATTTCATTTCCTACAACATGCTCCAGTATTAGGAGATATTGGAAAGTCTGAATTAAACAACCCCTGGCTAGTAGGTACCTGGGTGATAAAGCTTTTCTTGCAGATGACAAAGAAATATTAAGCCACATGAAATCAAAGTATGGAGGGTCACTGTCCATGAGACATATAACAGGGGTGTTGGTGTTGGAATGGGGCATAAATCATCATTTGAAATAGAGATGTGGATAAAGAGATGTGAAAAGAAACTTGAAAAGATCACAAGCACTTTAATCCATACAAGAAGTAAGATACTAGAACAAATACTGGCTGGTTGGTGTCCAGCAGAAGAAAGGATGACAGACAGACTTCAGATTTTGGTGAAATTGATAGTAAGAAAGTGTCAGGTTTTCCAAAGGAGCTTCGGGTCATGAGACTATGTTTGTTTGAGTATTCCTTTTTTTTTTTGGCAAGATATTTGGATGGAACCCCAAATGTTTGCACCCCAGAAGGTAGGTTACTAGGGGCAATATCAGGATTTTCACCCTACTCAAAATTAAACTTATTATATTTTATTCAAAATGAGAAAAAGGAGGGTGAAAAAAAGTTTGGGAAGACAAGAGGTAACTTGCCATACTTAAATTTTGTGCTCGTTTGTTAAACATATTTCTCTGCCAGTTAAAACTAGTAGACTTTTGTATATATCTGAATATATCTCTGACACCTGTACCCTTTGGGAACTTTCAGCAAAGGGGTGGCCACATCAAAAGAGGCTCCACTTATCCCTGCCCTTACTTGTTTCTCTTGCTACACCATTTCAGGCATTCTTCCACCATTTTTTCCCTCCAGCACTCTTCCACTCTATTTCCCCATATCACAGTTGGTCTTCCTCTCACACTAATCCTTTTAATCATACTGTCATACACTTGCCTTGTAAACTCCCCATCTTATATTCTTGTCACATGCCCATACCATCTGAAAGTAGTACATTTCATGATTTTATCATGTTTCTTAAACAGACTATAAGTAAAGTTATCTAAAACTGCGTGTGAAGTACAGTAATATTAAAATTAATTTTTCAGATCATCAACTATGGACGAATTTATGGGGCTGGATTAAATTTCCTTGAACGATTGCTGAAGCAGTTTAACCCAAGTTTGACAGATATTGAAACTAAAGAACGTGCCAAACAATTATTTACTACAACAAAAGGGCAAAAGGGATGGTGCCTGAATCAGGATGGAAAACAGCTAGCCATGACTATGGATTATCCTCTGACTGGAGAAGCTTTGAGTCGCAGACAGGTACTTTGTGTGTGAATTTTCCAAAGTCTTTGTTTTAGACAGTAGCTATACTAACCAGAATGTTAAACTTAGACAGGAATAATAAGCAAAATGCTACAAGTATGAAATTTAGTGTTGCCAGATTTTTTACTTTGTTTTGTTATACGCTACCCATACTGTTAGAGAGTTGCTGCCACACATCCTTGATGCAGTTCATCATATATTTTCCATATAGATGCTAGTTATCAGGCTTAGGAACATCTTTCCACATTTTGATGAATTTAGATGTATTTTGTAACTTGTAATGTGTGACTTTACAGAGACAGCCATTTTGCCTCTGAGCCCTAGATATATGGCTTATCTGTTATCTTTTTGGGATGGAGGAATTTTATGAATGCATTATACCTGGTGACCTGGTGAAGCATAAGAGACATAATTGTCTCCTCTGTACAGTGCTTGAACGAAAGACAGAGTTTAGTTGGTCGTAAACAGCAGCCACCCAGGGTGGTACTTCTGTCTTAACCTAGTAGCATGAAAGTGGTGCCCATAACCATCTTACACCCTTCATGTTAAGGATTGTTGCCCTTACTCTCTGTATCTTTATGACAAGGCTACCAGGCTGATCTGATTTTCTTATATTGCAGTGTACACCCCTTCTACACAATTTATCACATCTTTGCTTCACATTAGTTTTCATCCCTCCTCCTCCCCTTTTTATGAGGAGTCCAGTGAAGTTTTGGCCCCTAGTTCTCAGCATCGTGAGGTGCTAAGAATCAATGAGTTCCTGCCTTTCTCTACTACCAACAAATTAGAGGGCTTAGGCGGTAGAAATACTGGCACGTTCTATGATCTTTGTCCTTTTTATGAACCTGATTATTTTTCCATTCAATTCTCTGTTATTTATGCCTCTTCCTGTAATCCATTTTTGTACTGTCTGAAAAGCATTCCTTTCTCTGGACTCAAGCAATGCATATTGACAAGATGACATCCATTCCCATGTTTTGAAAAAGTGTGCTTTTAAACTTGCATCTGTGCTTGCTCATCTGTTCCACTCTGTTAATAATCCAGAACTTTTCCTTCTTCACTGAAACCTACAATGGTACATCCCATCACAAACAAGGAGGACCATTTCTAACCCTTACATCTATAATTCTGTTGCTGTGCCTTCTATTTCCAAAGTTTTTGAATCCCTCTTCAACTCCCATATCCTCAGACATCTTGAGTCTCATAGTCTTCTCCCTGATCCACAGTGTTTTTCACAAAAGAAAGTCCACTGATAATATCCTTTCCTGTCATACAAGTGTTTGATCATTATCTCTCAAAGATTTTGGAGAATCTTGTATAGCAGCCCTTTATATATCAAAGCTTTTGACGGTATGACATTAGTCTCTCATCTCCAAGCTCCTCTCTTTTAGCTTCCTCCCACCTCTTTGTTCCTTCATGTGTAGCTTCCTGTCTGGTCAGTTTATCTTTATAATTGTAGATGGAACAACCTATCCCTCTTTCTGTTTCAGTAGTGGTGTCCTTCAAGGTTCTGTCTAGTTTCCTTTTCTCATTCTTTCTTTTATAAATGATTTCATTTCTTCAACAGGTAACCAAATACACTTGTTCATAATTTTGACATGACTCCCTCTGTTAACACAGATTGGGACAGGCTGTCTTGATAGGGTAGATAAAACCAGGTTTAATGTCTCCAGAACTTCATTTTTGCTCTCTCTCTCTCTCTCTAAGGGTAAAGGCCCTGTGGTTATATAGCATAAAAAGAAAAAAATGATATATGATAATCTATGCATGGCAGTAAATTTAAGGTATAAAACAAAATGTGAAAAACTAGAAAGCATTGCAACAGGGAAGATTCATTGTAAGTCTTCAAGAATTCCTTTGATTATCCCAGAAATGAATCAAGCAAAAACATATGACAGCCCATCCAAGGAGCTAGAATGATTGTCCAGTGTGCTGCAAGGAGGAATAAGAAAAAATAAAACAGCTATATGGATCAGGTACATACATCTAAACATTATACACATATCACAAACATATGTCCTGTCTGAACATAACTGATACACATCCCCAATCAGTGCTAAGTAAGTTCAAGTGAAACATTGACTTCCACACTTTTAAAAGTGCTTCTCATTTTTTAACTTTAAACTTTACACCGTAAGTTGGTTTCGTGAAGTGAAAGCAGTGTCTTCATTCATACAGCCTCCAAACACAAAATATTTTCATTGCATTCAAACCCCAATCATTCATTTGACATCTTTATCTGAAATATCCTTAGCCCCAGTCAGTTCTCTCTCCATATCTGTCCATCCCTTGTGTGGTCTGCCATTTCTCCTTGTATCGTCTGTTGTTTATATTTATTTTAATTATACTTGATCGTCATTTTCTATGTCAGTGAGGTAGCACCAGGAAACAGATGAAGAAAGACCCACCCACTCATATACACACATACATGTACATATACATACATGTACATATACAGACACATACATATACATATATACATACACATACATATACATATATATACTTGTACATATTCATACTTGCTCACCTTTCTCCATTCCTGGTGCCCCCCTGCCCCATACAGGAAACAGTATTGCCACACCCTGCATCAGCAAGGTAGCATCAGGAAACATACTAAGAAAGGCCACATGCGCTTACATCCATTCTCTAGCTGTCATTTGTAATGGACCGAAACCACAGCTCCCTATCCACATCCAGGTCCCACAGAGTTTTCCATGGTTTACCCCAGACATTTTGCATGCCCTGATTCAGTCCATTGATGGCATGTCAACCCCAGTATATCACTTCATTCCAATTCACTCTTATGTTTCTACCTAATGCACCTGCCTAATGTTCTTACCTACAACTTTAATCTTTTGCTCCTACCACTTTGCCGAAAGGCAAGGTTAGTGCATGGCACTCACTGCAAGAAAACCTAGAATTATGATGGATCACTTCTTTGAGTAAAGTGTTGTTAAGTGTTATTTGGAACCAGTGTATCATCTGCCATGGGTCTTCTTCATGACCATAGCATCCTAGAGGACTTACATTCACGAACATTTCTAAACACTTCTTTACACCACATAACCACGTATTTCTTCATTCTTCATTTTGTCTGTCCTCCTACTCCCAACTATACTGTGCAATAATTTCATTTCTACTTGTACTATTTTTGACCTGACCTGACCTACATACACTTAGTTTTCACACTCATACATCAACTACTTACATACTCTTGGGTTTTGCCTTCATACATAAACTTACACATTCTGTGCTGAAATTTTATTCATATACCAATTTCACTCATGTTTCTCCCATCCAGCTTTACTCTTGTCACATATTAATTTATTCTCCATGTACATATGATTGAAGTCTCATATTCTAGGACCAGTTTAAGAGTTCATAGAATCCTCTTTTCTGGTACTAATGTTAAGAGAAGGTATACTATAATCAAATACTAGCTGTTATAGTGAAAAAGAGGGAATATACACTGTGTGTTATTTCTAACAGTGCACAATTATCTTTCACAAGTTGTTTAAATTGTCATTTTCATTTTTAGATAAACAAAATGTTATGGCATGCAAAGCAGAACAACATAGAAGCCACATTTGCTGATGTTGTTGAGAAGCCACATGTCTGGGTTGGAGGCTCAGAATCTCACATGTTCAACTGTTTGGAAGCTATTGCCAGGTCTGAGAAGCCAAGAACACCTGTACTTGGAGCAAGAATAACACAAGCTCTTGAACCAGATTATGTTGACGAGCAATTTATGACAAGCAGGGTTAATTGGGTTGTACAGAGCTCAGGTGAGTTTTAAATTTATTCAGTACAGTATTCCTTTATTGGTAGCTCCTGCTTAGCAACAGACTCAAATAGAGACATTTCGCACTTGTGACAGTTGGAAGTAGGTAGAAATTGGTAGCCAACAACCATCCAGGAAGGTATATTACCAGTTCTACCTGCCTGGGTATAGAGAGGGTAAGTGACGGCAGCATAGTGAGCCAGCACTTCAGTGGATGTAAAGGTGCATTCCTATGATCCTGGTAGCTGTCTTCTCTGCCTCACCCACACATAGATTGCTGACATTCTATTCACAAACTTACAATCTCTCCTTGTCCCAAATAACACTTAACTCACAGAACTGATCCATTGGAACACTAGATTTTCTTGCGGTGAGTGCCATGCACTAACCCTGCCTTTTGGTAAAATGGTAGGAGCAGTAGATTGAAGTTGTGGCTAATAGCATTAGGCAGGTGCATTAGGTAGAAACATTAGGCTAGTAGCATTAGGTAGAAATAGTTTGGAACATTAGGTAGTATTAGTCGGTAAAAACATTAGACAGGAGCCTTTGGAAACTGCACTAGAGTTGCTGATGTCAGTGGCCTGTTAAGGGTAATGCATTAAAGGCATTAGAGTTCACCTGGGGTTCCTTTAGACCATCCTGGCTCTTTTCCAGAACCCCACCCTCAAAGCCATTGTTCCTGAAATTTACATGTACAGACTTTCTCACACAGATCTTTCGGCAGAGAGGCTTCAAGAAAACCTAACAGATTACCTTTTACAGACATAACATATACCTTTGTATTCAAAGGTAGTATCAATCTGTCTGCAAGACCTTTCAAACTTTTCTTGAAGAATCTCAGATCTTGAGCATGACTGAAGCTGTCTCTTTAGAATTTCTTTCTAGACTTTATCATAAAAAGAACAAGGCTAGTAACAGTATTGCCTCTTATAAGACTGCACTTCAAGAACCCCTGTCTCTGGGTTTTGGTAAGGCCTTATTTGGGATAAACTTCTTTAGTCATTCTTTCTGAAAAGACTGGTTGCTTCTCTACTTCAGTCCAAGTGGGAGCTTTCAAAAGTCTTAGACCTTTTGAAATCTAAATAATTTTCTGACAGTTTAGCTTTTCTACTTCTTACAAAAACTCTTTCCCCTAATAATCTTGGACTCTGAGAGGAAGGTTAGTGAATTACATGGTGTTTCTAGACTGAAGAATCTACTTGTCTCCAATAACAACCTCTTATGAGTTAAGATAAATGCAGACCCTAGCCTTTTGGCAAAGTATGAAGCTTCTAAAATTGTAAAAAGAGCCTTCTTCTCATCCACTCTTGGAAAACTTCATAGGTACATGCCTTATGCCCAGTTTAACCACTTAAGCAAGTGTTACCAGGCACCACTTGCTTAAGGTTACGCCATGAGTGAAGAGTCACCTTTGACAAGGCTGTATCAATGGGAGTACAGTCTTGTTGAAGAACTTCCCAATCCAAAGAAGTCTGCATATCCCTACCTTGGGCTGCAGGTGCCTTTAGAAAGGTCTGGATAACACCAATACTCTTTCATACAAATGGTCCTGTTTCATACAAATGGTCCTGGGGTATTTATGAATAAATAAAATAAATCACTCAGAGATCTTTTGAATTTCAAAGGAAATTATCAAGTGTATTATTAATTTGTGCATCAAGGACCCTTGAAACACCTCTCAGTGAGTATTATCTCTATTACTTTCACACTTTCCAGCAATGCAGAATGCTTGTATTCATGTAGTATGGCCAGATAATGTACAAGAAAGGCTAGCTTTTGATACAGCAAAGTAATGTAGATGATGTTTTGGATTACTTTGCATGGAGTCCAGTAGGGTATTAATGAAGCCAGTAAACTAAAGTCTTTTGAAATACAAAGTCCAGACTCTCTTTTCATTATTGAGTTATACAAACAAACAAACAAAAAAAAAAGGCATTTTCTTTGACAAGAGACCAAAAGTGAAATGTTGGAGACATCCCTGTACATTCATTTTAGCTCGTTCATTCATGGTTAAAGTTTTGTAGGCTTTGAAGTCAAGAAAGTCTACAGTAAAGATGGTAATGTTGTAGTGTGCACTTTTTTCCTCCAAACAGTAAAGTTTGGGTGACAAAAAAAAAAAAAGATAAATTTTGTGTAGAAAACAGTCAAGGGCTATCCTTTCAGATGTTTTACATAAACAGCTACATGAAGATATAGGCCTGAATACAGTTGGTTTACTTAGTTTAGGGATGATAAAGCTACTGATGGACTGCTGTAGGGGCACTGTAAATAAGTATTGTAATTCCTTAGGTAATACTATTTTGCCCTGGTGATGTAGTTTTGCCTTTGGCTTGGGTTGTCAAGTTCAGGTATCAAGGAAAATGTTATTATAATGATATTTTTTGTTAACTGAGTTTGCTGGTCTTTCTTTAGGTTCACATAAAGAATTTTGGCAAAACTAGAAATAGTAGTTAAGGTGAAAGTAAGTTTATTATCCCTTTGTAGCAGATGTGGATAATAAATAACTGGGTTTCTTTTCTGTGATATAATGCATTGTATCTACATGCTTTTGTGAGAGAGGTGCAGGTTCATCTCAATGACATATCTTTTGTGATTATATTGCATATATTCTGTCATTTTGCCAGGTAGTTACAAGAACCCTGCAGTCCTTTCTCATTGGTTATGCTATTTTCATTTTCCATTTCATTTTTATGTTATTGCTTTGCCTGGTTTTAGTCATTTTCACATACTTGCATTATCGCATTTGTTAAGTTACTAATTGTTTAAGTGCTGGCAGAAAGCTGTTGTTTTATTAGTTTCACAGCTATACCAGCTTGAAAAAGTCATTTGTAGATTTAATTTGAGTATTACTGGTGGTTATAGGGGAGGAAGAATACTTCCCATGTATCACTAGCATGTAGCTGAAGGTGACTAAAAGGGGTGGGAGCTGGAAATCCTCCCCTCCTAGTTTTACTTTTCCAAAAGGATAGAGAATGGGCCTAGTGAGGATTATTCTCTCTAAGGCTCAGTCATCTGTTCTTGATGCTACTTCGCTAACACGGGAAATGTCGAATATGTATGAAAAAAAAGTATTATTTTGGTAAAACTGCAGAGAACATCTTTTGGAATGTAGCTAATTGTGAACAGAAATCACTATTCCATCAGAAATCACATAACTGTATTTTTATGTGACATTTTTGAAAGTGCTTTACTATAATGGATACCTCAAATTTTCCTATTTTCCTTTTGTTTTCAAGCTGTGGACTATCTTCACATAATGCTTGTATGCATGCGATGGCTGTTTACAAAGTATGAAATCTCAGGTCGTTTCTGCATAAGTATTCATGATGAGGTAAGAATATATTAAAAACTAAGTTAATGCATAATTCTGTATGCTGTAATTTTGTTGATGTGAACCAGAGTAATGAGGCATTGAGTGCAAGTTTATATAGAGAGAACTTGGATAAGTGGAGTAAGGCAGTGGATGGAACCATAAGGGTGGAAATGAGTCAGAGAAAGAGGGAGCTAGAATCCCTGAAGCCATATGGAGCATGTGGAAGGAAGAACACTGTCTTTAAAGGTAAAGATAATTATGTTTGGAAGTATATTAATCCTGACAGTGTAGGATGAATGGGTTTAGGGCCTTGATTGCAGAAAAAAAAAGATTGTGGATGAGACGAAACAAAATGTCTAAGGACATGGGGTAAGATGGATTGTAGGGAATGATGAGTGTCAAAGATAGGTGTGGTGGTAAGTGCAATCAGACTGAGTGGGCTGACTACGGTGTGTTGAAATGATACAGGCATATGGAAGGGATGAGTAAAGAAACAATGAGAGGATATATGTATGAGTGGAGGTAGGAAGAGGGAGGGGAAGCCTGTTAGAAATTGAACATCAAAGAGGGGAAGAAAATGACAGTAAGATGAAGTGAAGGAGGCTTTTGTGTATTAGAAAAAAACATCAAAGAGGGGAAGAGGCCTCAGTGGGTAGAATGAATTGGACCAGGAATAAACAGGGTGCATAAGGAGGTAACTCAGGGTAGGTGAAGAAAGTATTATGCTTAGAAGTATATACATATGATGTCAGTAAATGTGGAGGGAAGTGATAAAATTGAACATGACTGCAGTATTGCAAAGAGATCGACTTAAGCCACCTTGTAGTACATTGGAAAACATAATATTGAATATACAGTAGATGTGTAAGTTGAATTACCATGCATACCGTATTTCAAGTAAACCTTAAATTCACTAATCCATTATAGGTTCGTTACATGGTGTCTTCTGAAGATTGTTACAGAGCTGCCTTAGCTCTCCAGATCACCAACCTCCTTACACGATCATTATTTGCCCTAAGGTTGGTACATCATTTATAATGAAAGGATTGATCTAACACTCTCAGTTCTTATAATCATTATTGGTAAGTAGTAGCTGGTGCGTAGCCACTGACCAGGGAGGTACACTACCAGTACTACTCACTTGGATATTGGTTGGGTTAGTGACGGCTGTTTATCAAATTGGCACATCATTAGTTGTCAAGTTGCACTCCTCTGACCCAGGTAGATCTGTATATTAACTTTAGCACTATACCAAGGCCTATATATATATATTTATATTTATTTATTATACTTGATCGCTGTTTCCCGCATCAGCAAGGTAGTGCCAGGAAACAGATGGAGAAAGACCCATCCCCCCTCATACACACATATATACATACATGCACACATATGCACAGTACATATATATACATATCAACATACACATATATACATACATACACATACACATATATACATTTACATATTTACACTTGCTCACCCCCATCCACTCCTGATGCCACCCCGCCCCACGGGAAATAGCATCGCCACCCCCGGCGCTGGCGAGGTAGTGCCAGGAGACAGATGAAATGGCCACATTCGCTCACACTCAGTCTCTAGCTGTCATGTGTTATGCACTGAAACCACACCTCCACCTGGGGATAGGGATGTAAGAATACTTCCCCTGTATTCCCTGCGTGTCATAGAAGGCGGCTAAAAGAGGTGGGAGCGGGGGGCTGGAAATCCTCCCCGTATTGCATTTTCAATTTCTAAAAAGGGATCTAGGCCATATAAACATATAAAACTTAAAAACATGACTTTAAAACTCCTTTCTAGGCACTAAATAGAATTACTGATAAATATGCGTGAAACACAGGGTTCTGGAGGTCCTATATTAGCAAAAATGACACACATTATTTACAAGAATGTTTTTAAGATACCGTAATATAAGATCTCGAAAAACTTCAATTTAAAACACCTTTTGGTGGGCTGAAGTAATTTATTGATAAAGAAAACTCTAACATAGGGATTTGGAGGTCCTACTTTAGAAAAAATAATTTGCTTTATCAGTAAGAATGGTACCTAGGTCATCATAACATAAAAATCTTGAAAAACTAACTTTAAAACTCCTCTATAAGTGCTAACTAGAATCATTGATAAATAGATCTGCAACACAGGGATCCAACTGTCTTAACTTAGCAAAAATGACACACATTATTTATACAGAAGTGTTGTAAGCCATCAACTCAAAAATGTCATAAAAACATACCTTTAACACATATTTTTTTATGCTACATTGATTTATAAGTAATTATATGAATTTATAATAGTGGGTTCTAGACCGTCATTAAGAAAAATTGCAAAATTCTTACCTTTTGGGGAACTGACTAGAATTATTGATAAATTTGTCCATAAATACAGGGTTCCTGATGTAATGTCTAAGCAAAAATAACATATATTATTCATAAGAATAGGGTCTAGGCCATTTGAACATAAAAACCATATAAAAATTCCTTTGAATCTTATTTTTGGGCATGATAGATAGGCATTAAAACAGGATTCTGTAGGTCCAATATTTACAAAAATTAAACATTCTTTACAAGAATGTGTTATAAGTTACTGTACAGTAAAAATTCAGAAAATCCAACTTTAAAACATCTTTGGAGTGTTTAAAGAGAATTATTGATAAAGAAGACTGGAATACAGGACTTTAGAGGTCTACCTTAGTGAAAATAACACACAATATCCATAAGAATGATATCTAGGCCATCATAGCATAAAAACCTTAACAATTTGACATCAAAACCCCTTTTTAGGCACTAAATAGAATTATTGATCTATAGGCATGAAACACAGGGATCCTATTGTCCTATCTTAGTAAAAATGACACACATAATTTACACAGAGGTTTTGTTGGCTGTCAATACATAAATGTTTTAAAAATGTACCTTTATAACACTTTTTTTTGGATGCTAAAGTGATTTATAAGTATTTATGTGTATTTGTAAGAGTAGGCTCTAGACCATCATGAAGGAAAATTGTAAACTTCTTACCTATAAAACTCCTTTTTGGGAACTGATTAAAATTATTGATAACTGGGCCTTAAATACAGGGTTCCTGATATACGATATAAGCAAAAATAGCATAGGATCTAGGCCTTTTAAACATAAAAGCCATAAAACATTCCTTGAAATCTCTTTCTTGGCCGTTTAATAAAATTATTGATAAATAGGCATAAAACACAGGGTTATGCAGGTCCTACATCAGAGAAAATAACACACATACTTTACAAGTATGTGTTTTAGGTTATTATAGCGTAAAAGCTTGGAAAACAAAACTTCAAAACATCTTTGCATGGGCCAAAGCCAATTATTGATAAAGAGGACTGGAGCACAGGTTGCCGAAGTATTACCCTTGTTAATAAAAGACATTATCGATAAGAATGTTATCTACAACATTATAACATAAAAAAACTTAAAAACCTGACTTTGAAACTCCTTTATAGTCACTGAATAGAATTATTGATGAATAGGCATGAAACACAGGGGTTTGGAGGTGCTATATTAATGAAAATAACACATATTATTTAAAAGAATGTTTTTTAGGCTACTGTAATGTAAGATCTTGAAAAACTTCACTTTAATACACCTTTTGGTGGGCTGAAGAGATTTATTGATTAAGAGGACTCTAACATAGGGTTCTGGAGGTCCTACTTTAGCAAATATTATTCACATTATCAATAAGAATAGTATCAAGGCCATCATAACATGAAAATCTCGAAAACCTAACTTTAAAACTCCATTGTAAGGGCTAAGAAAAATTATTGATAAATAGGCCTGCAACAAAGGAATCCAGCTGTCCTAACTTAGCAATATCACACATATTATTTATATAGAAGAGTTGTAGGCCATCAGTAAGTAAATGCCTTAAAAATATATCTTTTTAAAACTTTTTTTTTGATGCTAAAATGATTTATAAGCATTTATATGTATTTATAATAGTGGGCTCTAGACCATCATCAAGGAAAATTACACAATTCTTACATTTTTTTGGAGCTGATAAGTATTATTGATAAATTTGTCCTTAAATACAAAGGTTCCTGATATACTATCTAAGCAAAAAAAAACACATATTATCTATAAGAATATGATATAAGCCATCTGAATAAAATTTTAAACCATGAAAACATTCGTTTAAATCTCATTTTTAGGCATCAGGAAAATTACACAGTTCTTACATTTTTTTGGAGCTGATAAGTATTATTGATAAATTCGTCCTTAAATACAAAGGTTCCTGATATACCATCAAGGAAAAAAAAGCACATCTTATCTATAAGAATATGATGTAGGCCATCTCAATATAAAAACCATGAAAACAATCGTTTAAATCTCATTTTTAGGCATTGAATAGAATAATTGATAAATAAATATAAAACACAGGATTCTGGAGGTCTTTTATCACTGAAAATAACACACATGCTTTACAAGAATGTGTTTTAAGTTACTGTAATGGAAAAACTCTTAAAACCAAGTTTTAAAGCATATTAGGAGAGGTTAAAGAGAATTAATGATATAGAAGACTGGAATACATGGTTTTGGAGATCTTACCTTAATGAAAATAGAACGCATGATCGATAAGAATGGTATGTAGGCCATTATAACATAAAAATACTTAAAAACCTGACTTTGAAACTCCTTTATAAGCACTAAATAGAATTATTGATAAATAGGCATGAAACACAGAGTT